>JADRCD010226709.1:50075-65075 GCA_019843815.1 Montemys delectorum
CACACACACACACACACACACACACACACACACACACACACACACACAGAGCAAGAGACTCCATTTCTACCAGAGAAGTCCTTCCCTTTCACCTCTGCACTTAGAATTTACCTGGCTGTCCATCACCCAGGTAAGAGTCACAGCTTGAACTGGGTTAGAGTCTGGATTTATTTCTCAGTTTGACATTCCTTAGAGCAGACCCAGGAAGGTAGAATCAGGTGCCATCTTAGCACATGTGCTTGAGGGCACATTGTTCATCAGAGATTTAGCTACAGCATTTGTGTGTGTGTGTGTGTGTGTGTGTGTGTGTGTGTGTGTGTGTGTGTGAGAGAGAGAGAGAGAGAGAGAGAGAGAGAGGGGTGGGGGAGAGAGAGATACAGACAAGAGATTCCCTGATGGTTCTTCTATTGTCACTTCTAAATTATTTCCTAGAGGGAAGGAACCCTATTTTCATTTACTTGTTCAGTTGTATATTCACCAAACATTTCATTAGGGATAGTTGAGAAGGATAGCAAAGAACTAAAATATACTCTCTATAAGATCAACTAGGTGAAAATCAGAGAAGTAAATTCTGGCCATCGCATTGAATAAATGCTGCAGGGACCATGTTGTTAATGACTAAGAATGTGCACGCTCGAGCGCACTTGTGTGTGTGTGTGTGTGTGTGTGTGTGTGTGTGTGTATACGAGTGTTTGCATTTGTATATATATGCACTTGTATGCAGAGGCCAGAGGTTGTTGTGATATCTTTCTTCCTCTGTTGCTGCCCACTTTATTTTCTGAGATAGAGTCTGTTACTGAACCTGCAGTTATACTGGGTGGTCAGCAAATCTTGGGGATCCTTCTGTCCCTGCTTCTCCAGCACTAGGCATATAGAAGCACCATGGCTCACTCGCTCTTTCTTTCTTTCTTTCTTTCTTTCTTTCTTTCTTTCTTTCTTTCTTTCTTTCTTTCTTTCTTTCTTTCCTTTCTTTCTTTCCTTCTCTTTCTCTCTTTCTTTCTCTCCTTTTTTCTTTTAACATGGATGCTGGCAATCCAGACTTTAGTCTTTGCGCTTACATTGTAGCAGGCAAAAGAGCCAACTACCCAGCCCCAGGAAATGCTTCTTAATCAGATTATGCAACAAAGTTACCCCAAAGAGGTGCTCTCTGATAAGAATTTTGAATGATGTGTGGACCAGATGGCTCTGGAAGGAAGGACCATCCCAGATGGAAGAAATAGTGTGGCCCTAGCTGGTTAGCATATTAACTTTAAACTTATGAATTAATCTTGGATTATTTGTATATTACATGATTCAAAAATCTATGACAGTTAAAACAATTATAGCACTAAATTATTTCGTGTTTACTGGATAGCAATGTTACTTATCTTCCTGTGAAGATGGAGACAACCCAAACGCCAGTATTTTTATCTGTAAGAGTTAAGTTAAACTATGCTGGGAAGTCTTACTCAGAGATGTGGTGCCTAGATATGCTCTAAAGACCCTTTCAAACCATGGGACATCTAGGTTGCACCTATAGCTCTGTAGGAAATTTCAGAATCAAAGGTTGATGTCTTCATTCCTCTGTAAATGGCAGTTGGGGGAGTGTATCCACTAATCCTTTAAACCTAAAATGTTTAAGGACTAAAGCAGACACAGGATAACCTCTGTTTTGCTAGGTCTCTTGTGATTTACAAAGTAAATATTACATCTTTTATGATTACAAGATGATGCTAAAAATTTTGTGGGTAATAATATCATCACATTGTTAACACTTTGTGTAATATCTCTGCTACCTGGTACAGGAGGCTGCCTGCTTGTCAATCTAAGCAAAGGATGTTTAATTTGCTCTTAGGAAAAGACAATCTAGAAATCTTACTTAAAAACTAAGTCTTTGGTGCTTGAACATCATGAATATAAGAACATTAAGCCATGTGTCTGTGGGTAGTTTTTTGTTTTTGTTTTTGTTTTTGTTTTTGTTTTTGTTTTTTTTTTTTGCTTAATGATAGAATTATGTTTTGTAATATTTTAAAGATTATTTTGGGTTGTATGGAATTTTTTTTTTGTTTTAACCCTTTGATTTTAACCCCCATGGGCAGCCTGTATGGTTAGAGGACCCTGGGTTTAAATAGAAGGAGCGTCATTTTCGTGCATATTTAAGACACCTTATTTGATGGAACTTTTCCACAGTAGCACTTGACTTTTCCTGTTTCCACTTTTGTCGCCCATCCCCACCCTATTTTGGGTTGAAGCCACTCTAAAGTTTAACACCTGGGAGATTTCTCGAGTATGCCTCCCTTTAAAAGTGCTAAAATCTCAGCCTCCCAAACAAGAGACCCACTGCAGCTTAAAGAAAGAAGTGGTGTTGAAAAAAAAAAAACATAACGTTATGATTAAGGACCAAGAATGTTGCCACCTTTCCAACATGTCCTCTGCAAAGCCCTTTCTTTTAAGCCAGCAGGAGAAAGGAAAGGGATAAGAGCCTGCTCCCTCTGGTATGCCAATCTGGTCTTCTGAAACATCCCCTGCTGCTCCAGAAAAAGGGGCCCCCTGAAGCAAATGAAAACTCTGGTGGGGACATTCACATGCATAGCACCCTCCCTCCAAGTGCTTTAGATCTCGGGTCCTGGAGTGGTTTGCCCTGAGTTGAAGAATAGAGACTTGTGAACCATTTGTCTCCACACCTAGAGTATGCTGAAGTGCGGTGTCTTTCACCTTAAAAGCCCATTTAAAAAGAAAAATATGGTTTGTGAGAAGGACACAATTTGGACACCATCAGACTTAATGGAGTCCCTTTTAAATGTAACACCCAATCCCATCAATTCTCTTCTAAATTAGTTGTCACCACCTCGAGAAAAACCTGCCTTTGATTCTTATGCCAGTGCTTAAAAATACTCTGTGTGTGTGTGTGTGTGTGTGTGTGTGTGTGTATACACCTTCTCAATACCATTACTAAAATCACACATGCTAAGTTTAAGCCAATACAATTTGTGTCACACACTATACCATGTGACATGTATATGGTTGTCATAGGCCTCTAAATCTGGTCACTCAGATCATCTCAGAACTCAAAATGAACAAGCTAGTCCTCCTAGAAATAAAGTGATTGCCTGGGAGGTTTTTATTTGCCAGAAGACACGATCAAATGAAGGACTTGGGAAAATCTTGGGGTATATGAAAAGACAGAATGTTTTCAGAGGCAGCCAGCTTTTTAAGCTTCCTGCTCATGATCTAGAATATCCCTACCTTTATAAATATGGAGAGGAGAGATGGTTTTGGAGTAGTTGCTTCTTCCCTGGGCTTCACATTTCTTATGTCCTCATCTTGAATGGCCTCCTACCTTTTCAGCTCTAGAATTCCACTGCCAACTCAAAGGTGACATCAGGAAACCCAGCCTGCCTCACCCTACAGCGAACCCTAAATACGAATTTAAAAGGCAAAATGGCAAGTTTCGATCAACTGTACACCATGACATATCAAAATGCAGACTCTCAGATGCACTGTCCTAAAGCCTCCTTCCCAGAAAGGCTCAACACAGAGGTCGTTCTAAAAGTCACAAGCTGCCTACTTTCATTGCTAGCATCTTCAGTGGAGTCCAGTCTCATTTCCCCTTCCCCTTCCATGCTCCCTCCCACCCCCGCATTACCCAAGAGTTTATTCCATCTCTGCTGCTCTGTTCTCATCCAGTCAGTTCAGTTCACCCACAACTAGGCTATTGGAAAAGGTCTCTGGCAAGAAGCGTCATAGTCTCACTTCTTCTCCATTCAAGAATTTCAGAGATTCAATTTATACCTACCTGAAGAAGCCCAAGCAGCTTGCCTTTGAGTTGCCACCAGGTATCTCCAGAACCCAGCAGAAAGTGCCAACCAATTATAATTACCCTCCTCACTTCTCCAAGTTAGCCCTGGTGGGATTGGTACCTTCAAGCAGCACCTTATTTTCTTCCCTTCTATTTGTTTGTCTGTTTGCTTGTTTTTATTTTCAAATGCTCTTTCAAACTGCTTCAACCTTTCCCTTCTAAGAATTTGGTTATTTTTTCCTTCTCTTCTGGTGTTGGAGAGCAAGCCCAAGGCGTCATACACACTAAGTAAGCACTCTGCATGGGTGCTATACTCCCCAGGTCTTAGTAGCCCCTTGCTAGCTTGAGCTCACTACAGGAACTTGCTGTCCCCTGTTTCCACTTCTCCAGTGCTTGGATTACAGGTGTTTGCGCATGGCCATGTGTGCTGATAAACCTCTTATGTCTATATTTGATTCCATTGCACTGATTCACTGGATATTTCTAAGAACGTGTGTCTTCTCAAATTGTGACCCCCTTTTTCAGTTTGTTTTTGTGCATATGAAGAATAGAAATCCCAAAAGGTGAGATTTGCATTTTCAAATGTTTAGATGTATTTACATACGATGTCCATGTGTCATTGAATTTGGCTTAGGATAACTGCACAATGTGAACATCTTATCAGTTGGTAACACATGTACAGATTTTTATGACCCTTAAAATTATTCCTCATAATTGTTTCGGGATTGAAACAATTATATGTATATGTGTAAGGTCTGTTTTCAGCTCCCCACCCACAAAGCCAATCACTGGGACACACACCCCAGAGGACCCAGCTGCTGAGTAAGAATGGCCATGGAGGAGAGAGCTAGTGCTCAACACATTCTGATTGGCCAAAGGATAAAGCCAGGAATCACGATAAATAAACCCCATTCCCACTGAACACAAGAAAGGAGGCAGAAGAAGTCTGAACAGAGCCTGATTAAATGCAAACAAGCTCTTCCTCCTCTCCAAGTTATAACAGCCCCTCTCACCATCCCAGCCTTCTACCTTTGAAGGAATAGGTATAAATATCTATCTGTATTATTTTTCACCATCCTCTGGAGGAGCACAAAAGAATCTAGATAGCCATTAAAGAACTTGTCCCTGGAAAAGTTTATTGCCCTGTACATGTGCAGTGTACAAGCACGTGTGTGTGTGTGTGTGTGTGTGTGTATGTGTGTATGTGTATGTATGTGTGTGTGTGTATGTGTGGGTGTGTATGTGTGTGTGTGTATGGGTGTCAGGGGGTGGGGGTTAGGGTGGATGGAAATGGGGGGTGTGGGTGGATGCATATGTGTTATGTGGGAGAATGTGGGGGCGAGTATGGGTGGATGGGGAGAGTGATCAAATTGCTGCTGACTTCTCACTATCATACAACCGACGAGCTCATGATGACTTCTTCATGCTGCTATCCCATGTCCAACTCAGTTGATGGGCACTTCTGACTGTTGAAAACAAAATCAGACCTTTGCAACGAGTTCATTCTCAGCAAGAAAATGCACATGGCTTATTTTGTTGTTGATTTTTTTTCCCCTTATAGGTTACTCAGGGAAACACATGTCAGCATAAATCAGTAGTAATGAAATCACCATTATGCCATCTTGGATACTGCATTTGCTAAAGCCTTTCTGGACATTAAGTCAGCTTTCAGTGATTGATATTATAGATAGTAGATAAACGCTTGTGATGCATCTGTTTGCTCTCAGAGGAAAAAAAAAAGAGCAAATCATTTTTTTTCTCTTTGATTGAAAAAGTGTAATGCCATTGGAGAAGAAAAGGTTCAAATGTGATCATCATAGGTTGGTGACACCAAAAATAGAAACTCACTTAGGGTAAAATTTGCTGTCAGGAAAAATGGAGCATTCTTTCTGAACTCGGGAACGTGTGGTTCATGTGAGCTTGCTTGTAGAGGGTTGCTACAATAAGGCTTCTTTCATACAGGTGTGTTTATGCCCCAGGCTTGCTGGCCACAGTCCATTCCATTTACAGAAGCTGAATTAAACAATAACTACCACTTGCAAAAAAAAAAAAAAATGGTGGAGGTAGGGGGAAGGGGAGGGAGAAAGGTGAGCGTCAAAGGAGATGCCTGAGAGCTTTGTTAGGGCCAAGAAAAACCCTGTTGTAGTTGTCAGAGCTTGTTGATGTTGCTGGGAAAGGCACTTTTTTTTTCTCCTGGATTTTGTGGTTCTGCCTTAGGAAAGAAAGTAAAATAGAACGGAAGAACAAAGTCCCACTCTATAAATCAGCAGCTGCTCCTTGCCAGATCAAAGGAATGACATTCTTGCTCCTGGACTTCTTGTCCACTTGAGGGCTTGACAGGCAGCTAACAGCTGGTCCGCTCCACTATAAGAAAGAATCAGCCTACATCTTCTTCCAAGCAGATGACAAGCTAATCAGAGACCTATCCATAGCATAGGACATGGGACTGCCCCTTGACCTCCACCAACCTCTGGAATACATAATTGTTAAACAGTGTGGTCTATTTTTGGCCAGTTAATTCTTAGGTGAGTTCCACTGAGAAGTAGAATCTGAGATAACATGTCAATCAAAGGTGATCATGAAAATTTAAAAAAAAAAAATACAAGCTATGTTAGGATAAGGGCTTAGTGTGAATTAGCACATGCTTGGACCATGATGAGAAGTAGTTGTGAATGAGGGCAACTGATTATCAGGTGAGACTGGACACATTTCAAAGCCCGTCAGACAGATGGTTCAGAGCTGGGAACTTGTCATTTTGAAAATGGCCACTGTTTCTTTGTAGGCTGATGGGATTATATGACAGGGTTATAGATTGATCTTCTGTGCCCTCAGAAAGTGGTTTTCAGGACCAGTCTAAGGTGTGCAGGTATCCAAATCTGGAACTTTAATGTCAGTAGTAAAACATTCAAAGTAATTCAGTTTCTCCATGATTTCTATCTGTAATAAATCATGTACAGGATGAGGTAATATGGTACTGCTTATGTCTATTGACTTAGTGTTCTGTCTTTAAGAGGGTAGATCTTAGATATGAATAGCTAAGGAAGTTTGAGTGTTCTCTCCTCCCTTGCTTTCAAGTAGCTCTGAAAGATCACTTTTATAATGCATGATAAATAGCCATCTGTGAATAACCAAATAGCATTCTGTAAGAGTAGCAGTACTTCAAAGTCAGGACCTGCTCAGATGTTCTCTTACATACCACTGGGTGTGAGTGTGCTAATGGAATTGTGTTGGTTGTTGCTCAGCATTCAAAAAGAAATAAAAGACAATGCCCTGTGGAAGAGGAGATTTCTGAGATCCTTTTATTAAATAAGAAAACTAAATGGTCCAGATTAATCTCAGTCAGAGAAGATGCCCAATTTTCTCCATCACCTTTCACAATCCCTTTAATAAAAAAAAAAAATCTTATGTATTACCTAAGTTCAAAAAGTACAGAAGTAGATGGAACTGTCAGACAGTGGTGTGCCAACCTCTCTGTTCCTGAGAAACCCTCTGTTGACAGTTTTCACAAAAACATCTTATTGCCCCAGCTTTTACTTTAAGAGATACAGATAGGGTAAAATGAATCATTATTATAAATTGTTTGTTATCCAAGGCAAGTGATTAAAAGACTTTTTAGATTTGAGGCACTTAAAGAAGCTAGATCCTGCAGGCAATGTTTGCGGCCACGAGAGTCACAATTAAAACTTGAACTTTGCAACCTTCTGTTCTTAGGCAGAGCACTCACCGCAGGCCTCCCAAGTACAAATGTGAAGAGGTCACCTGGAGAACCTTTCAAGTGCAGATCTGGGGACAGTAGTGCTGGGCGGGGCACCTTGAGGCTGCTGCACTTCTAATACTCTAGAGGTCCTGTGGAAGCAACTGGTCCTGAGGGTAGGGAAGATCTAGAGAGCCACTAAGGATGTGCTTGCAAAGGAGCCCACTCTGGAACATCACCTTCAAGCAGATGCTTGTTCTGGTAGCTAATATCACACACACACACACACACACACACACACACACACACACACACTCACACACTCACATGCACACATACATGTACACACATTCACATATGCACTCACATGCACACACATGTGTACCCATGGTCTCTCTCACACACACAAGCACACACACATACTTACTTATTCATATTAAATTCTGATCTCTACTAAGACCCTAGCACACTGTCACATGCTACTTGTAGAGCCAAACCACTTTCTCATCTTATTATCAGCCCAGTCTGCTATTTTTAGTAGTTACTCATCTATTCTTAATTATTATCTATAAGGGAACAAAGCTTTTTAGGAACATTGAGTCTGACCATAAGCTAACATTTAATGAGCCCTCACTATATACTAGGCAGTATGCCAAGATCAAGTATACATGATATCTGTCAGTACTCAAAACAGCCTAGGCCCAGTTATCCCCTAGTTGGTAGATAGGAAACACACTGGGGCTTAGGTAAGTTATAAGGAGCACAAGCCCCTGAGGTTTGTTGTTGGTTTTTTGCCTCTGTGCAAAGGTTTAAAATGTGGGACAATGCCTAAGAGGCCTGTGCTCAAAGTTGACTATTGTAGTGACTATCTATAGAGGTCCTTGTAACTTTAGGGGAGAGTTGGATAAAGCACTGGAAGCCCACAGCAGACAGCTATGGACAAGAACTCTCACCCATTTGATAACTTCACTCTGGGCCTTTCACAACCACATGAACCTTCTCCCCACTCAAGGCAACTTTGTAAGGCTACAAGCATTCGTGCTTCCACACTACCATTATGTTTTCATATGCAAAGTGGATGGGTATTTATTTTGCATGTTTTTACAGGTGTGGGCAAATCTCATATGCTATCCAATCATAATTACACCTTAGCTCAGGGACATTAGTTATGATCTGTGAACATGTCCTAAATTCATGTATGAATCTCATGCATTTACCTCACTATGCTCGAAGTTGTCTTCAGGAAAAAAAAACACCAGTGAAAACCTTGGATGTGCCGTTCATTAAACCTTCCTAACTTGATGATTCAACCCAAGACGAGCACACAGAATAAACCGTGCTCGTGTGTGTGTGTTTGTGTGTGTGTGTGTGTGTGTGTGTGTGTGTGCGTGTTTACTATGAAGAAAAAATTAAAATGGCTAACTGATTTCCCAAGGTTGAAGCCTCACTGAAATCCTGAGCACCCGAGCAGGATCGGATCATGCTGGTCGTCGAGTCCTGCCGCTAGGCAAAGTGCAAAGTGGAGCTTTGTTTTGTTTTTGAACCAGGCCCCTGTCACCAAGGTCCCTACCACACCTTTTCCAGATTGATCTGATCCCTTGTCAACAGTTGAAGCCTCTTCCTTGACAACACCCATCCAAGTGAGAGCTTCAAATCCAGCCCTCCTGAAAGTGTTCAGGGCTGGCTGCTTTCCAAGCAGGGAGAGAGACCTGTGCTTTCTAACAAAGGAATGCTGAGTGGGTTGCCAGGTGTGGCAAGAAGTTAGTGAACCAGAAAGAAGGGATTTACCAGTCATTTAAAAGGGGTAGGGGAATCAAGCAACAATGGGGAAGGACACCTGAGTCTACTCCCGTCAACCTGAGCTATGCTTTGGAGTGAAAAGTCTTTAAAAGAAAACTCAGTGGTCAGATTTCAGGTGGAGGCAGGGGAAGCATCAAAGCTAAAATATTTGGATGTTCCTGAGGTGGTAGCTGGTGGTCTCCAGCAAGAGTAAGGTGAGGCTTCAGTGATTTTTTTTTTTTTTTACTGTCTAGAATACATTCCTTGGAATCTGCTGGGGGTGGGGAGGTTTTTTTTTTTTTTTTTGTGTTTTTTTTTTTTTTTTACATTTTTTTTTTTAAATCTCTGAGTTGACTTAGAAAGCCTCTTGATTCTTGGAAAGCCACTGAATTTATTTCTATAATTAAGTTATTTTAAGCTAAGAGTCTTAGTATATAAGTTTGAAGGACCGTACATACTAATGCATTTTCTATTTAAGTAAAATTTAGAGATGCAAGTAGCCTCAGGAGACTCTCTTGGAAGCTTTTGTGTGAGCCTGGGCACTAACTTCTTGCTCAATACAAATCAATAGAACTAGTGTACTTTGGGGTACTCATCCCCTAGGGAGTCACTAAGGTAATTATCTGTAGTCCCTAAAAAGAGTCACAATGAGGCTAGGGAGATTTTTTTTTTCCCTAAGGGAAATCTGGAGAAGACACTAGATGTATTAACACATTTCCTGCACTAGTTATAAAAAAATTCAGAGTTTAAAAAAAAAAAACTGTTTAACATCTAAGGAGACTTGATAACTCAGAATTAAATTGTACTAATAAAGCAGTATATTGTATGTCTGCACCTTCAAAACCATTCTGGAATGACATTAAAACTTAGTGAGTTGTTTCTTTCTTTTTCATTTTTAATATGAGATACAGATGAAAAACCTAACCGTCTTTGGGTTGGAGATAACTTGGGGGGGGGGTTCATTAAAGTTGGGTGCAGCTGGCTGCATGTTGGTTACTTGGATGTCTTCAGCAATTTTTCAAATGTTTTGGGTTTGGCAAAGTCCAAAATGTTTTTTGCCAAGACCCTCTTTTCCCCTTATTTTTTAAACCCGTGTGAAATGCGGGGATAACTTAATCCATATGTGTCTGATTCATTTACACTTAACTCATCAAAATGTTATTTTGTGAGACCCATTTAATATCCAAGAAACCTTTGAGTCTTTTAAAGACAAGGCTCTCGTCTTTGAAGAAGGAAGTTGCATTTTTCCATAGGAATTGAGGTCTGGCCTTGGAGGATGATGATGGACTGACTTTTCAAGTTAGATGCTTCAGAGTTTAAGTAGAATCAAAACTTGATGTTATGTTTGTTATCTACATAAAGGAAAAGTCATTCTTAAAATAGAATCAGAGGAAGTGGAAAGAATTCATATCAAATCATCTAGGGGAAAATGTATAGAAGTTCACAGTGGGAATTTAAAAAAAAAATCATTCCTCATTTGACTTTTTCATCTCCAAATTACTTCTTTTTGAGAGTATTTTCTAAAGGATGGTGGCCTATGGCTTGTCAGCAGGAGCGAATAGGAGAGCTAGCTGTCATTTGAATTTTTAAGACCACACTTTTTCTCAAAGTGAATACATATTAATTTTAATAAAATAACATCTATGGTGGTGTTAAGCTATTCTGAGATTATGGAAGTTGACAATTGGCAGGAGTTGCATGTTCAGAGATTTCTGGGGGAAGAAAACAACAGCAAAAATGGGGGCCCATATGTTTTCCAAATCCTGTATGATTTGAAAGAATGCATTAGAAGTATAAAAAAATGTTGGGACCCAAAATACTGTGACTGAAACTCCGCAGAGGCTTCGAGGGACCCACAGGAGAATGTAAAGTCACTATGACTCTCTGAGAAAGGATCCCCCCACACCATGAAAACCCGCAGGGGCTTCTTTCTTTCAATCCAGTTAGAAGGAGTGAGCAAAGAAAGGCCATTGGCATAACCACTAGTGAACGTGCGGTCCACACCATGGAAGCTCACTGAAAATGTGATGTGGAGGTGACATTGCCAAGTTCAGCGCTTCTGTACAGGCCTGCCAGCACACAGGACGCTTTCTCTGAATGTTCTGTATTGTTGCATCACCCTCGTTGAACAACCTTGTGAGAGGACCTCCAATTTGACTAACGTAAACATTCTGATGAGGATCCAAAGAAATGACCGGCGAGTGAACCTCTAACCTTCTCAGTAATTATTTGTTTGAAGACAGTGTAGAGTTCCCCTGCTGAGAACTAAGAACCATGATGCCTTGCAGCCTTGTGAGGGAGGGAGTGTTTGAGAGAAAAGTATAAATAAGGGAACAATTTCCAAATGTAAATAATAGAGAAATAAAAAGAAGAAAACTTAAAGGGCGGAGGGGGAATATCAATTTGCTTCACCTCAAGGGTTGACCTCTAAGAGGAAACAAAAACAAGACAACCCACCACACAACTGGATTGTAACGCAAGAAAAAGAGGAACTGCCCCTCTACCAGAAACATCAAGACAGACCAAAGGAGCCTGCTCTTGCTTGGTCTTAATAGAACCCCTGAGAAGAACCCCTGGAGGGGGAAATAAGAAAGGGCCCTCCTAGGCATGGGCCAACAATGGTATGATGGAGATGGTTCTTTGAACTGGTTGCTTGGCTGCTTCTGGTCAGCAGCTTTTCGGGGAACTGGGAGGGAAGGGAGATACATACAGAGTTTCAACTCTCCGGTCCGAACTTAGCATCAACTGGCACTTGGCTTCCCAAAGCCAACCCATAGAACATTTTTGAAGACTGAGACACTCTTTCTTAAATACTAAAAAAGTCCCTTGCTTTGCAAACAGCATATGCAAAAGCCTCCTTTGGTTTTCTCCCGCCTTACTAGAGACTCAGAGGAAGCCTGTGTGGGCTCACTGTCCTCCTCCATGAGACTTAACTGCCAGTGCTTGAGAAGTTTTCAGAGAATGAACTTTCAGGTCCTGCCTGGAGCCCCAGGTGGATACATTAATCATTAAGTCCCCCATATGCAAAGATTTGAAAGGAGAGTTGTTGAAAAACAAATGTTATCAATAGAAAACATTTTGGAGGACCTCCCTACCACCGGCCCCTCCCCAGCCTTAGTGCAAGGCCACTGAATCTTTTCCAGGAGTTCATACATGTGGGGAAATACCATCATTAAAAGCAGGGGGACAAGGGCAACTCGCAAATGGTAGAAAATTGTTTTGTTTTTATTAAATTTGGAGAAATAAAGGAGATTTCTTATTGTCTTACTCTGTTTGTACATGAATATTTGATGGGCATTATTAAACATTAAAGTAACATGAAGTAGGCACTTATTTTTGGATTTTCAACAAAATTAGATCCAGGCTTCTTAGACAAAATAACCGCTGCTCCTTACATTCCTGGGAATCAGCAACCACCTGATTTGGAAACCGTTTCCCGGGCCCTAATATCAACCATGTGGACCTGAGGCTGGCTTTCGAGTGGGCTGAAAGGTGGCTGAGTTTATGGTTGGCAGTTAGCTTATCCACTGCCCTGGGTGTCCCTGCTTTGGCTGCAAAGGCTGCCCCCAGCTGGCACTGACCTCTGAGTGACCCCTAACTTTACAGGCTTAAGCTGCAGGAGTTGCCTAAGACCAGAAGTCTTTGGGCCAGCGCTTATTACTGCTGTGTTGGTGATAAAACTTCAGACAGCCTAATTGATGGCTTTGCTGACCTAACAATACCTTGTGAAAGCCGAGTGCCAGAGCCTGGGCTTCATTTATGGCCAGCTGCAAGAGAAGCTGAGTCGCCCCTGGATAAGGGGTCCAGGGAAAGAGGCAAAATCATCCAGCCTGTGTAGCAACCTGGTTCCTACTTGTTCCAAAAGCAAACACAGGAGTAGAGATGCTTTCTCCTGGGGAACTCGTGTCCTTTGAAAATTAGTAGCAAGTCGGCTTGGTTTTGGCCCCAAGATAATCTAGTCAGGTGGTTTTGAACACCAAAGGGCAAAGCTGCCCGTCAGGTACATAGATGGTTTACAGTAGATGTTGGACTCGGTGTGCCCTCCCTCCACAGTGCTCACAAGAGCTGTTCACGGACTATGCAGACAGGTTGGTAACCAGACTTCTTTCCTCTGTTTCAGGTTTATTAATGCCAGAAGAAGAATAGTGCAGCCCATGATTGACCAGTCAAATCGAGCAGGCAAGTTCTAACATGTATCTGTATCCATATCCCATGGGCATGAAGCCTCCTCAAATTTTCCTTCAAGGCTCTGTCTCATCACCTGGTAAATAAGTATTTCCAGCAGGCATTCTGGGAGAATTTTTTTTTTTAATGTCCCCAGAATTCTCCTCTAGGAAGCAACTTCACTAATTGGTGCTAATTGGAGATTTCCCACCCCGACTCTACTGAACCAGCTTACTGAAACCACCGCTTTTGCTTTTCCTTCTGAATTGGTAATTGGGCACAAGCATTTGTGCCACAAGCAGTTTGTTTGACTATGAACTCTGGAATTACTCCTTGCCTGTCTGCATCCAATCATTAGCACACTCTCATTTTCTAGTTACCCACAACTCCTTCGTGTGTGCCTTGCTCTCTGTGCCAGAACATACATGGTTAAACTCATTGTGCCCATTCATTTGCTTTGACTATTCATAATATTCTATTAAAGGCTGACATGCGTTGCCGGGATTATTTTTTATTAAAAGATTATTACCTTTGTTTAAAATGCATTACATCCATCCAGCTGAAATACATGTGGGGGTTTCTCACAATGCCTCTCAGTTTCTCTAAAACCGTTATTATCCAGAGCTGTCAGAACCATGCCCATGTGCTCCTGAGCATCTTGCTCTGAAATGGGCAATGCCCTTACTTTCCTGAGGAGGTGTGGTCTCCATACCAAAAAAAAAAAAAAAAGTTTATAAGAACAAAAGTCAATTTTCCTTGCAATGGTTGAGCCACTCCCAAGGGTGCTAAACTTGATGGGCGCTCTAACTCTGGCCTTCATTTAAGCAATTTATGATGACTATTCCTCTTCAGAAAAATTCCCTCACTGATGCTAAAACACCACTCTATCTCTGAAGGCCAGGATGCCAATTGCTGAAGTGTATAAAACAATTGAAACATCCTGGTTCTCATGTTTGCATGTTCTGCTATGGATAAAAATGCAAACGTTTCATTGGACCTATTTTTACCTTGTAAAGATACTCAGACTTCTGATCTGTCTACTGACATGAAATTGATTATTATTAAGCCCATGAGATGGTAGGAACACAAAACTCCAGGTGAAGGGCTTCTTGCAATATTTATTTGTCCTTTGTCTGCCCTTCACTTTCCCAGCCTTCCCTATGATCAGTGGATTAACAAAGAACCACTGAGGCCGGCTGGCCTACTATGCTGGTGGAAGCCATTCGCCCCATCAGGTCTCTGAATCTCCTTCCCCTCCTCACCTCAGCCACCATCTTTAAAGTGCCATCCACGTTGTTCTGTGACATGTCCTTGATGCAGCGGGAACAATTGCTGATTGTTTGGTATATCTTTTCTTCTTTCTCCTCTGTGTCCTCGAATGACTACAATCAGGTTTTCTTCTTGATCCTTCAGTGAGCCAAGGAGCAGCGTATAGTCCAGAGGGTCAGCCTATGGGGAGCTTTGTATTGGATGGTCAGCAACACATGGGGATCCGGCCTGCAGGTAGGCTTTGCCATCCTTCCTCTGGGCATCCCCAGGAAGTCTCACCTCTTCCACCAGCCTTTCTCATCCACTCCACTTTCCC
>JADRCD010226709.1:67575-77275 GCA_019843815.1 Montemys delectorum
TTGGCAAGAATCTGCAGCTAAATTTAGATATAAGATTTGCAGTGTCTGTTGTTTCTTCTTTTTTTTCTTTTCTTTTCTCTCTCTCTCTCTTTTTTTTTTTTTTTTTCATCTTTGATGGATAAAGTATAAGAACGTTTGGGAATTTGACCTGCTTTTTTTCCCTCTCTCTGGTTTCAGGTTTGCAGAGCATGCCAGGGGACTACGTTTCTCAGGGTGGTCCAATGGGAATGGGTATGGCCCAGCCGAGTTACACTCCTCCCCAGATGACCCCACACCCTACTCAGTTAAGACATGGACCCCCAATGCATTCATATTTGCCAAGCCATCCCCACCACCCAGCCATGATGATGCACGGAGGACCCCCTACCCACCCTGGAATGACTATGTCAGCACAGAGCCCCACAATGTTAAATTCTGTAGATCCCAATGTTGGCGGACAGGTTATGGACATTCATGCCCAATAGTATAAGGGAACTCAAGGAAGAAGGAAACACACGCAAAAACTATTTTAAGACTCTCTGAACTTTGACCAGATGTGACACTTAATATGAAACTCCAGACAGCTGTGATTATTTTTTACTTTTGTCATTTTTCATCAAGCAACAGAGGACCAACGGGACAAGAACACAAATGTGAAGCGACGGGCTCATCGAGACAATGTTGTCCATGCAAAGATCCTCTGGAGAAAGACTCCGAGAGTTATAACTACTGTAGCATAAACATAGGGACTAAGTTAAACTTGTACATTTCTGTTGATCACTCCGTTACGTTGCCTCAAATAGTTTTAGAAGAGAAAAAAAAATATATCCTTGTTTTCCACACTATGTGTGTTGTTCCCAAAAGAATGACTGTCTTGGTTCATCAGTGAATTCACTATCCAGAAGAGACTGTGGTATATTTTAAACCTGTTGGGCCAATGAGAAAAGAACCATGCTGCGGAGCGAGATGGACACTTGGCCGAACCTCGTCACTAACTCCAGCGGCTAGAATGTGTTTTCATGCCCGGCCTTTGTTCCCCCCATCCATGTGTCCTTTAGTTTCAAACAGATCTTTATAGTTTGTGCTTCATAAGCCAATTCTTATTATGATTTTGGGGGACTGTTCTTCAAAGAGCTTGCCAGTGAAGATTTAGAGAGCAGAGCGAAGGCTTCTTCAAGTTCCAAGCCTTGGCTGTGGACAAAACAATCTTAAGTTGGGCAGCTTTCCTCAATGCACACACACACACACACACACACACACACACACACACACACACACACACACACACACAAGTTATCCATGGTCATTGTACCATGAGTAGGATTCTATCAGGAACTCAAAGCTTGGGGGATAAAAAGGAGCAAGAGAATACTGTAACAAACTTCGTACAGAGTTCGGTCTTTTAATTGTTTCATGTTAGATATTCTATGTGTTTACCTCAATTGAAAAAAAAAAAGAATGTTTTTGCTAGTATCAGATCTGCTGTGGAATTGGTATTGTATGTCCATGGGATCCTCTTTTCTCAGCACGTGTTCCTCACTAGAAGAAAATGCTGTTACCTTTAAGCTTTGTCAAATTTACATTAAAATACTTGTATGAGGACTGTGACGTTATGTTAAAAAAAAAAAGGTGTTAAGTCACAAAATGCGGTAATAAATATTTCATTTTTGATTTTTTGTTAGGCTTTGGTGTTTTTAATGATTTGAAGGTTGCAGCTACTGGGCACTGATGAAAGTGTGTGATGGTTTCCCATCCCCACCCCCACCCTAAGGAAGTTGAGCATATTTAAGATGTAACTTAGCAACATCTGTCGTCATCATCTGTAGCTTTTCATTATGTGTCTGGCGTCTTAGGTTTCATCAACAGAAACCTTCAAAAGGTATGAGATGATGTGTGTCATAACTAGCTTGAGAAATCACCTTCAAAATGCCCAGCCTATCTTACTATAGCTGCATGATGTTTTAAAAAGCAATTTCAGATAAAGCTTTTGCCTATGTACCCACCAGTAGAATAAAGGGTTTATTCCGAGTTAATTTTATATCATAAGACATTATGTGTGTGCTCAAACATGATGTATTCCATCTTACTCAAATACTGTTGACTATGTGAATTAAGCTTATATTTGATGTCTATAGATAAGTAAACAATTTCTATGGAGTTGGAAATTCTAAGCTTAGAAGAGTGCTTGAGCATTAATATTTAATAGAAATAATATAGTGGTATCTTTCTAATGAGAGTGCTTTCTCCATGTACAGGGAAGCAAGTATGTGAATTTGGTGGCTCATTTTTATTTTTCTTAAAGGAAAGGAAAGAAAAAAAAGAGATGCTATGATAACATTTTCAAAGCTTCACTTGGTAATCTAGAGCCACAAGCTTGTTGATGTTGTACAGTGTCTACTAAAGTGTGCAAAATGTAGACGCTTAAGATATCTGCACACTCACAGAGTTTCCAAATAAACACACTGCTTAGGCTTTCCTAACTCCTAAATGTCAATTCCTCCATTTAAAAGGGACAATAAATAGGAGGTGGAGAGATGATTCGACTTGGTAGGGGAAGAGCTCACTAATCATACAAACTTTCGCTTGGAAGCACTCCATAGTGGCCTCTCAGGCAAGCCCTTCCCCTGCCTCCTCTCTAGACAACCTTAATGGAAGCCCTACATATGAATGAGCAAGTGTATAAATTGCTATTGTTTTCTTTTATATTGTTAAGTAAAAATTTTATAAGTGCATTTATCACTTTAATTAGTGCAGTGCTCTTTAAACCTAGAAATAGCAGTGCTTGACACAAACACACTGATCTTGTAAAACACACAGAGCCTCCCTCCCTCGTGCTTTCCCTGTTCCATTTTACATGGAATCTTTTCCGTAAAATTTAAATATTTGCATATGTTTGCTTTAAATGCTCTGATGTAAACTCTGACAAGTTCTTCATTTATAAACTTACTCTCACATCAATTGAAGGGAAATATATATATATATATATATATATATATATATATATATATATATATACTGGCAGCTTTTCTTTCATTGCTCTCCATAAGGTAAATGCTGAAGGGTTTCCTTGGTCACAAGCTCATGTTTATAAAAAGTGTTTTATGGAGTTATTACATTATTCCAGGAAGGGTAGAGCCCAGAGTTGTTGAGCCTTAGTTTGAATTCACAGACTCATCTTGAGCTTAGTATCTTGGCCAATCTGTATCCTATCATGCTAATTTTAACCTCAGATATTTGGAGATGAGTGATAATTGTGGTAATATCTATGCATTTTCTTGCCCCACCCCCACCCCATTCTATGACAGAGGGATGATGAATTTATCCAATTTTTATAGTGCTTTTTATACCACCTCAGAAGGCGCTTGCTCCTATCTCGGGTTTACTATTTAGTATAAAGAGTTCCGATTTGGGTATATTTAAGAAAGACTCAGCTGTCAAACGCAAAGAAACTGGGAATGGTGTTTTGACAACCATATAGTGTTAAAGGAAATACTGTAGTCTGAATAAAATTGCTTATGTTCTCCAAAACAAGAGTAATATAAAAACACTTTTTTATTTATATGGAAAAGCAAAAGCAGAAATAAACTCCAAAGGTTTCCCTTTCTTCAAGAAATTCCGAGAGAGAGCTGCAGTCGCCATCTGTTAAGGGTTGGGAATTGAGCAAGAAGCCACATTTTAAGAAAAAGAAAAGTCCAGAGGAGGCTCTGTCTTCCATGCTGCTCCTCTCCCGCTAACCTCAGGTCAGCACCCGAACCCCCACTCCAGCTCCCTGGATGGATCTGTCCAGCCCATCAAGGTCCTCCTAGCCGGCTGGCCCTCCCACTCCCGCGGGCCTGTTAACCCGGAGCAGACCCGGGAAGGGAAATGTGGCTAATATCTCTAGCAGCTGTCAAAAGGAGGGCCCTTCCTTCAAAGGGATCCTCCGCAAATTCTCCATTAGTCTTGCAGGCCAGCAATTTGATAAGGAACCTGGACCTCTGCTACAAGTCGCCACTTTGCGAAAGGGTCCTCTTTCGAGCTGTTTAAATGGCCGAGTGGCCCCAACTAAGCGGCCACCCTGTGGTCCAGGGGCAGGCGAGTTGTGGAACAAGCCAAGAGCAGGGAGGATCCGGCCCGCGGTCGTGCGTGCTGACGGCCTCCCCGTCGCGAGTGTGTTGGTTGTACAGATGAACCTGCTGCAGATGGATGGAGGGGGACAAGCAACCGTGGGTTTTTTGCAGGGATCAACTTCCGACGTCGTGCGTGTGGGGAGCCCCTCGTAGTCCCAGCGGGGCTGGAGAAAAGGTGCAGCGCTGGACTCTGCGGTCAAATCGTGATGAGAATGGGGACCGTCGGGGCAGTGTTTGAAGGGAGGTTTTAATATTAATAGTTTCGCTGTAGAGACAGAAGGGAGATTGCGTCTACTGCTCCTCCGGGCAGACTCTGGGTGACAGGAATGATGGATGATCCGGCAGAGCCCAACGGCCCCTCCCCTCCAGCCCCAACAGTGTCAAAGCTACTTTAGCTGAGGCTTTAGAAATAAAATAAATAAACAGCATCGTCCCCTTCTCTTCGCACCACCGCCCTACCCCCACTTTCCGACACCGATTTATGGATCATTATGAATCAATTACCTACCGCTCTCAATACTTTCCCATTGGCTTAAATAAAACAGTGGAAAGATAAAAACGCGGGGTTCGGTGGGGGATTTTCCCCCCCCCAGACAGGAACAATCACAAAATCCATTATCTCATAATCAGAGGCCCTGGGTTAGGAGGTGAAGAGAAAAGAAGGGGTCACTCAGGAAATAACACAGGAGCGCCAGAGGGGAGGTGTCGCCCAGTCTCTGCCTTTGTGGTATTTGGTTTGTTTGTTGTGTGTTTGGGGTGTTTTGAACGCAGGGGAGGGAGGCTGCTCGTGAGAATCCGCCGCCTGCAAGTTGATGGCCTGACCCTTAAACTCCTTAGCCAAATCCTCCTGCAGGGTGTGCCTGGCCGAGCATCTCTTGGTGGCCTGGAGTGAGTTCGCACGTGAGAGAAAGGTGTGGAGGAATGGACTGCCCGGGCTGCAGGGAAGATTTGCACTTTGTTGTAGGCAACTCTGCTTGGGCAGCTGGGGAGCCGCGTGTGGACAGTCCCCCTCCCGCACTCCGCCTGTCCCGCAGGCGGCTGGCTGGTTTTGTCTTGCAACAGTTTGGGATCTGGACAAGCCCCCCTCTTGCCCCCACCTCGCCGCCCGAGGCTTTTCTTCCCTCTTGGGCCTCTGGCGGGGCGGCGCTCTAGGTCCTTGTAGGTGTTTCTATGACTACATTGTGTGTGTGGGAGGGTCAGATGTGGGGGTTGCCCGAGAGAGGGCCGTTCCTGGGCGGTCATTTATCAATGTCACCCACATAATGATTCTCTCTGCAGCGTCCTATTGATGAGGATAATTACATTAGCTCAGAGTGACTGATCAATGAAAAACCACCACACAAAAACTTCTTCACTCCTCTATAATACCAAAAACCGATACAGAAATAACAGAAAGTCTGATTTTCTTCCCCTCCTCTATCCACCAATGGATTCTGTACACCCCGCCCCCTCCACAGGACCCGGGAATAAAGTAACAAAATAGACCTAGGTTTGTTTCGTTCACGGAGGATGCAATTTTGCCTGTGAATGCATTTGCTCTAAATGCGTTGGCTTCGTTCCTCCTTTGGTAAAGAATATCAACGGATTTGCTACTGTGAGTGGCTTTTAGACTGGTCTGTGGTTTTCCGTTCTTTTTATTTCTTTTCTCCCCATTGGACCTTTCTCCCCTACTTCAAAAAGATGATAGGCAATTCTTTTTATACATAAATGGAAAAAGAAATTATTCTAGATCCTTTCTCTAGATTTTTTTTAAATAAAGTATTTGCCTTGATCGGGTTATCTTTTTGTCTTTATCACTTCACAAAGCAGGGCAATTAAAGATGTGACGTTGTGCATGGATTAAGAGTGGATCCATTATATGGTGGCATAACTCGCTATATTCTAGCCTAAAAGTTTGCCACTAAATTACGATTTCGCCTTCTCTAGACTTGAAAATCAATATTTTCTCAATTAAAGAGAATTTTAATGCCTTACTTTCGAGTTGTTAAAGGCGCTGTAAATTTTATTGTAATGTTTCTTAGCTTCGGAGTAGATCCAAGAGACGTTGATTCTCCCGGTCTTGCGTCTAGCCAGGAACCTTCCACTGGTTTCAGATGTAATACCAGCTACAAAGGTAAGCAGAGTTCCGCAGGGGACTGGGCACTGGGAGGGAGCCCTGCATGGCCAAAGGCCATTGTCTGGAGTATTTCCACTCTCTGTGTTCCACCTCCCTCAAATGACAGAAGTGTTCATTTAATCTTTCTCAGAGGCAAGCACAAGAGACTCCCATCTGCTCTGGGACAGCCAGAAAAAGAGGTGCATTTCGGAAAGATTCTAGACTCTTCCCAGTGCCCCAACCCCCCTTTCCCTAAAGTGTACCTCAGAAAGACCCTTTCACAAAATTTGCCATATTTGACATGTATCCAGCCTCTGTCCCAGTTCGCTAGCCACCCTCAGGGGCACACTGTTTGCAGATGTTTTCTCCTTCCACTCGCTCTTCCTAGGAAAAGTTCTCTTCCCAGAAAAAGTTCTTGGCGAGAATTCAGTGTGTTGTGTTAACAGCCCAGTTCTGCTACTGCTCTCTCCTGAAAACTTGAAGTCTAGTGATCAGCAAGGTGGCACTGAACTGGACTTGCTGAGCTTCGGAAGGCCCAAAGAAGCCCGAAGCTGAGAGTCCCAAGGCCCAGGGACTTGGATGGAAAGCGGTGTGGAGAAACTTTTTAAAAAGCAGAGAGAAGGAAAATTGAGCTGTGATGGGCTGTCATGAGAGACCAGGGAGAGACAGAAAGTGAGTCTTCCTGACTTCTTTATAATTTAAAAAGAGGGAACAAAAGGGAATCGGGTGCTCAAGGATTACTTTTTTTTTTTTTTTTAAACCCAAAGACAGTTTAAAAGTGAGTCCTCAGAGGTGCCAGGAAGGGCCTGAACATCTCAGAGGATCCACTCAGAAAGTTCCCTTTGCAATTCACTCAGTTAATTTGCTGGGAATGAGGAGACTGGGGAAAGGGCTATGTGTGTGGTGAACGGAGGGCTTAAGTAAGTGTGATGGGAAGGGGGACCTACATATAATTAGGCTGCTGTTTTAAGCTGAATAGAAAAGGAGTGAGGTAGACAAAAGCCACACACACACACACACACACACACACACACACACACACTCACACACACAGTGCACTTTAAAATTATTCTCACCTACCTGCCTTCTTTTCTTCTCTAACTACACCCTGCATGGACTCCTATATCTAGGTGGGGGATATGCTCAGTGTACTTTGTCTTCTGCAGACCCACCGACAGATCCCCCTTTCTGTAGACTCCTGACTGTAAGCCTAGACCGTGGTCTTTTTATCAGGGGAGTCCGGCTTTGTTAATGTATTTGTACTTTTCTGCTTTCAGTCTAGGTTTCTGCTTTAGAGGAAGGAGGAGGTACAAGGAGGGGGAGGGGAGCAGAACACAAAGACTATCTAGTTCTCACCGAGCAGGTTTCAAAATAGGAACTTAATGGGAAGAGAGAATAAAAATAGAGAGTGTGAGAATTGTGCATTACAACAAGTTTACCCTTCTGTGAGGATTTTTTTTTTCCTTTTGAGGATTTTGTTTTCTTCATATTGAAACATTTTCAAATTTTAATCCTTTAACAGACAAAACCTCAATATAAATATGACATGGGCCACTGGCAAAAAAACGAACTTAAACTCAGTGCCCAGAGGGGAGGGGTGCAGGGAGAAGAGAGGGCCCTTTCTGATTAATAACTAGCAGGGTAATGTTGAGGGCTTTTTCTGCCCGATTGCCTTTTTGAATTAGAGCCGATTTCTTCACACTTCAATAGTGCCTGTCTCCTTTAAAATGATTGGCAGATCTGTTTCTCTTTTTTCTCTCCCTGAGACTTAATGATGTAAATTTTCTAATTAGTTAAATCATATTGCTTAAAGGGCTAATATTTACCGTGTTAGAAATGATCATTCTGATTTGGACCTCTTGAAATTTCGAGAAATAACATTTGGCTTTTAGGTTGAGGAATTGGGGTGGGTGGGGGGCTGGTGGAGTGAGGGAAGGCACGGACCGGCAACATGTTAAATTAATAGTTCAAGTTGAGCTCGGCTCACACCCCAAGTCCGCTTTTATTTTTCAATCAGCGAAGATTTAATTGGCAGCCCTCGGGCCGGGCGATCTGATATTTTCTCATTAGTTTCCCATCACTAATCTTGAGTGGTAGGTTGTCTTACAGGTTGTCAACATTTGACCAATTTTATTTAAGGGGGGGGGGGGGGTGGGGGTAGGGGGGCGCATTATGATTCCGGGATGTGAGACCTGCAAATAAATCCTGCTTGGATCAGCGGAACTAACAGGCGAAAAAAAATGTTGACTATTCATCGTCGCATCTAATAAGTTGCATTAATATATATTTCAAGAGGGGTGTTTATACGTGCGCTGTAAAGACACAGATGAAAAGAGGTCGGAGCGGCAGCACTAAACTAGTTGAACTGAAACGTAGATACATTTCGAGCCGAAGGTAAATAAGCCGGGTGGAATCGCTGTTGAGGGTTTAGGAACTGTGATCCTCCTCCCACTTCCTCTTGCAGCTGCGTGAAACCGCCAAGCCTGTGTCACCAGCTCGGAGCCGCTCCGAGGGCTGGTCCACAGATAACATCAGAGCGCCCCCTGCTGGCTAGCAGGGCAGACCGCGGCGGGATAGCCCCCCCCCCCCCCCCGCCCCCGCGAAGCCAAAGGGGTTTTTCTGCGCCCCCCACCCTCCACCTACCCTTTCCACCACTCCCACCCTCTGCAGCAAGGGAATAGCTTGTCAAAAGGCTGAACATTTAAATGAATAAATGATAAAAATAATAATAAAATAGGACAGTACCCACACCTTTCACTTGGCCTCGGGGAATAAGCGACCAAACGCCTAAGCGAAAGGATACGTTTTCTAATCTTCTATGGGGATTTGCTCAAGTTTGTTTTTTTCCTCCTTGTAGGTTTACCTTCCAAAGATATATCTTAATGGACAATACAGAAGAGTTTATTATTATTATTATTATTATTGAAAATAGAGGGCAACAAGGAATACCAAATAACATTTCTCATACTTGTAAAATCAAACTCCTGGGGGAAATTTCACAGGTTTATAAAAGTCTTCAGGAATCGCTTTTGGAATTTAGGCAGTTCTCAATTTGAGGTAACCCCTTTTGCACACATCAGTGGGATCCCAGAGCATTCAAAGTGTGTGTGTGTGTGTGTGTGTGTGTGTGTGTGTGTGTTTCGTAGTCGTCACAGTATCTATACACAAACAGATCTTTCCCATGCGCGTATTTTCTTCCTTGGCCCTGTTTCTCGCTTTTGCTGGGCACGGACAGAGCTGCTGAAGCACTCCGATATCCAGCCTCCACCGGAGTGCGGGCACTTCGCCTCTCTGCGACGCAAGGTGCGCCGCATGGTTTCAGAGGGTTGGGGTTTGGTGCACAGCGGCGTACTTCGAGCGTCCAGATTACTCTCGCCTGGGATTTCTGCACAGGGTGGAAGGCAAACCACACAGGTAACGCGACCCATCTCCATCGCCTCTGCTTCTGGGAGAAGACGCTGGACAAAGCAACCCAGTGTCAGAAGGGTCTCCCCACCGCAGTTGGACCCCCCCCCCC
>JADRCD010226710.1:0-12743 GCA_019843815.1 Montemys delectorum
AAGGCATTCCTTTATATGCCTTTGTCCAACCTGAAATTGATAATTTGCTCTCTTTCTCATTCACTTTCTAATGCTAGCTAAAAATTCTATCTGAGGTAGCAGGAGCAGTTTCATCTCTTTCAAGTGACTTTCTTATTTTTAATGGTGACCCATGCTCTCATTCTTTCATCCTCTCCTGTAGCAAATAGTTAAGGGTTTTTCTCTTGATCTCTGTGGGGAGAGAAATACACAGAGGCAAGTCCACAGGAGACTCCTGAGTTCCACGTGTGGTCCTGAAGCAGAAAGTCTGGCCTTGGTGTTGGTCTTACCACACTGGTGATTAGTAGTGATATCAGAAATCCCTCTCTCTGCACTACAGAGAGCTTTCAGGAGTGAAACCAGAGCTTAGGTTCCTGTTTCCCTGAAACCTACCATAACTTCATGCAAGCAGGGAATTCCAGCCTCCAGGTCCTCCACCTTTCTTTGGAACTGTCTATCTTTGAATTTGTGAGTTACTCTAGCTGGAACACCCTGCCTTTCTCTACATGTAATCTGAATATCTGTGCCAACTGCCTCAAAATCAGCATTTTTGGAATCATAAATATCCATGGCAAAAGGATTAAGAGGTACAATCTTTGGGAAGTAATTAAGTCAGGTGGGCTCTATGAGGAAAGTTGCTGCCTTCGTTAGAGAGACAAGAGCTAGCCTGTCTGACCTTCTTTCCCTGTGAATATACAATGCAAGACTGCCTCTGGAGCAGGAAGGCTGACCTCACCAGATACTGAATCTGCTAACAGCTTGGTCTTGAACTTCCCAACCTCCACACCGGTAAGCGATTGACTTCTGTTATTAATAAGCTACCCAGTCTCATATATGTATTACAACATCCCAAACTGCATACTAAGACATTAATGATACTCTGCTACCTATAAAGATTATCCAAATTCTCCCCTTCTGAGAAATTGTATTAGTGCCTTACCACCAAGGTAGTTAAACTTTTGCCAGGACACACCCAGAGATGAGCCCAAAATGCACCTACAGGTCAGCATTTTCCCTTCAGGTTCTTTGGAAGAACATATCCTTTAAGCAGACACATCACATGTCCCTTGGATCTTTCTTTCATGCATGTTCTGTCTGTCTCCATCTGTCTGTCCTTCTGTCTATATATCTTTGTCTCTCTGTCCGTCTCATCCTTGACTCTCTGACTCTGTGTCTGTCTCTCTCTGTTTCTTTGTCTCTCTCTGTCTCTTGTCTCTCTTTGCCTCTGTCTCTCTGTCTTTATCCCCATCCCCATCATCTCCTTGATTTTACCTTCCTTTTTGACTCAATGTTTATGTTTTATAAGCATGCTTGGTGATAATGTCAGGGCCTAATCCAAGATAGTCTCACCCCCGGACCCTTTAGACAAATAATATATTAAGTCTCTTTGGCCATATATTATAAAATATTCATGGGCCCTGGTAATTAGCATATGGATATCTTTGGTGCTAGTGGTTGTGTTACTCTAACACAGAGACCTTCGCTGGATTTCTGCCATTCAACAAAAGTTTTACACTTCCCTAGTTGCCACACAAGCCTAGTTTTGTCTGGATCAGAGCCAGAGACAGATGATCAGCCAAAGCAATCTCCTGTATAAGACATTAGAAGGACAATGTAAATGTAATGAGTCATAGAATATTATATTTGCAGAAAGCCTCCAGGGAAAGAAACCTGTTTGGGTAGAGGGAATACTGTGACAAGCTACTTAAAGAAGAGGAAACAAGAAAAGGCTCCCCAAGGACACATTCTGGTAACAACATGGCCACCATGTTCCTTAGTAAATGGTACTCATTTGCTACATGAAGTGCAACTTCCACTGATATTCCTTTCTCCTTACAACACAGGCTCAATCGCCTTTCTAAACAAATGTTGCAAACACGTTTCTGTGATGTTCAGTGAGTTAGGAAGGAATGGTTGGAGTTTTCTTCATCCATCACTGAGGTCACCACCAATACTGCATATCAGAGACAGTTAAAGAGAACACGACATAACAGATTTATGTAATAAAAACAGTGGCATAGAAGTTTTCAGGCTAACTACTCAAAAGAGGAAGAAGCTGTTTGATGATTATCCATAGGTTCATTCAAGCAAGGAGAATTATGTAGCAACATAAATGAACAAAAAGCCTGAGATAATGAAACTTGAGTGAGTTGAAAAGCCATCCCACACCAGTTTGTACAGCTTCTTCCTTGTCTCTTGGTTGCATCATTTCTTGGTCCCAGCTATGGATCAAGATTCTTCTCAAGTGAGGTTATTAAATTCTTTGTGGCCAACAGTTTACAGGAAAGGGTGTGATCATTTGAATTAATATTAGATTTATGGCTATCTATGAAGGAAAGGCGTTGTAGTCTCTCTATTACTTGCTTCAGAAAGAAGGAGGGAGGAGAAACAAGGAGGGGAGTAGGCAGAGAAAGACTTCTTTGTTTCAAAATATCCTTCCCTAAGCTCTGTTAGAAGAAAACGAAATAACCAGTCACTTCAGAGGTCAGCATATTCTATTTGAAGACAGGATCCTATTCAAGGCGCATCATCTCATCAGTGGAAAGAAGATTATTTATCCATATATTTCCTAGAAATATTAAATGTATGAAACAGAGCAATGGCACACAAGAGGAAACATTCATAAGCCTTAAGGACCTTCCCAACGCTTCAGATATAAGTGCTATTGAACTAGAAAGAAGGCATATTTCTCAATTCCCAAAATGGTTTCTACACAGAGCAAGATTATGTGGCTGTTCATGTTTACATCTAGTGAACGAAAATAAAATTAAATATTCACTTCATCAATAGGAATAACCTTCATCTTGGTGATAAGAAACTGTCCAGTATGTTTAATAACCTTCATGCTGTAGAGTTTTAGAAGGTTCATAGAGAGGTAGAAAAGGGCAATGGAAGAGTTATTATTTGTTTGGTGAATGATCATAATAGACCAGAAATCACATACATATAATGTTCAGAACAATAAGATGGCTATGTACTTTTGGCTTTGAGTCCACCATTTAGCACCAGTCACTCTAATCTATCATTGGTGTTAAGGACATCAGTTTCTAGTAATCTATTGAAGATTCTGTGTGGACAGAGTGAAGCAAGAACATTACTTCTATGTCTGTTCTAGGCATATGTCTCTCTCTTCCAGTTTCAATGGTAATACAGACTTATGATTGGTTCATAGTATTTAGAGCTCCGGATTTTTTTTTTGCTTTTTTTTTCTCTCTCTTTTTTTCTATTTGGTTATTTGAAACAAAGTCTTACACTTGCTGAAGATGGCCTTGAACTCACAGTGATCTTCTTACCTCATCTTCTCAAGTCGGACAGTATATGCATGAGCCACTATGTTGGATTTAGAGTTCTAAATGTAAGCTAACACAAGAATATCTATTATGCCACCATTCCAGTATTCTACTCCTCTTTCAAGCATTGTTAACCAACCTGTAATATTCCCCTTACTGGGTTGCCAAAGGAATCAACATCATGAGCAGGAGGAAAACACAGGAAGCACCAGGCACAGTTAATATGGGCACTTGAATATAGAATTGTTATGCCTTGGTCAAGAGATGTTTAGTGTACACGCTCAAAAAAAAAAAAAGAAATAAAAAGCAGAGGAAAACCAATTTTCCCACTTAGACAATGCTAATTTCTTTAAGGCACAATCATTATTTCCTTTCCTCTTTTAATATAAGAAAAAAATGTTCTTTCCATAAGAACTCAATGGAGCAACAGTGCCACCCAGTGGCTATCTACATTCATTTTGTGTCTAATTGTTCCTGGCTCAACATAGAAATTCTTTTACACATAAAAATTGGAAGCTGGATTGCCTATTACCTGAGTATGCTGGTATTTGGCCTCTCCTGTCACCCTCTTGTTTTCTAAATGATAGATACACAAACAATAGGAGCATTCTGAGAAATGGGAATTGTCTTAAAACAAAACTCACAGCATGCATTTGCTATCAAACAGTTCAATGACAAGAGTGGTTCCATGTGAGTTTACAAACGAACAAGATGGATTTTTCCCTCTTCTCATTTGTAAAAGGCTGTAATGGGCAGCAGTTCTCCAGGCTCACTCCTGTACCCCAGAGATACTGCCTCTTTTTTTTCTATTCTCTAATAAATCTAAACATATTCTGCTAGCAACATTAGAAGAGGAATACGACAGCACTTTCTGTGCAAGGAGGAAAAAAAGGTTTGTAAAGGCTATGACAAGTGTTATAAATAGAAGTATTATTTAGTTTAAAGGGAAGCAGAATTTACATTTCCCAAATCGGAGACCACTCAAGCTTTAAGATTCAAGTAAGCAAAATAAATCTTAGCTTTTTGCAGTGTGAAATCAAAGCTCCAACTCTATTAATAGCTAGGTGAGTAATAGATTTCTTCAGCTTGATGGTGGTAGACTTTTATTGCCCAATCTTCATGATCTGCATAGCTCACCAACTACTTTTCCAAAGTGATATGACAGGGAGTCCCCAGGCACCAAGGTGGCATATTATAAGTACTGGGATTTTTCTCCCTTGGAGGGAACTATTTGAAGATCTTGAGACGTCCCCACAGGATTTAAGCCCAATGAAAGGAAAAAGACGAATTTCTTTTTAACCTTCAATCAATCAGAGTGCTCAGAAAGTACTATTCTTTTTTTAAAAAGCCAATTGATGCTCTCCAAATTTTCAACCTTCAAGCAGAACAAGTTGCTGCTCTGTGGCTCTCATCTTGTTTTATTCCTAATGAATAAAGATGTGGCATAGAAATATTTGTTTTTATTCACTAGTGATAGTTAATAATTAATGATTCTTGAAAGACAATAAAATTCCTGATCTGGCTTTTATGTGTTGTCAAAGGGGTTTCCCATGACATTTTCAACCTTTGTCTTCTCATCTCATTTAGTTTTTAATTCAGTATTTTATGCTGTATTTTGCTAATAAGTATGATTTACTGGAAGAAGCTGGCCTTCTAGAAAATAAATGTATAGAATGAATATTCCACACAGTAAATAATTTCAGCAGAAAATAAAAGTAAAAGAACCACTGGTGAATCTGGGAACATTCAGTTAATTTATCTCACTTCAGTGAGCTAGTACATAATAATTCCAGTTATAAAGTGTTCCATGGATTATTTTAATATTTAAGAACTCATGGAAATCTGTTCTTAGACTAGTGAAGTTGGATAAGCTAGATTACAGAGTGGGCATCTGAGTAAGAGCTTGAGGTTTCTTGTCAGCTGAATGGCATTCGAATGCTTTTCAGCCCGAGGTTACCAAGGAGCTGGAGTAAGTCCCTTATTGCTGCGGAACCTCAACTCCCCCAGTACCATAAATCTGCTCTGTTGCTCTGGGAACAGTGGCTACTAACTATGGCAAATAGAGGGAAGAACATTCAAAGTGTGTGTTGTATCTAGCAATGGAGCGAGATGGTATCGACAGAAAAGATGCCCAAAGTGAGTGATTTGTGTCTTCAAAATGGGACACTGGCATCATCCTTACAAAATAGATGCAAAAAAAAAAAAAAGCCATAATCAAGGAGAAGAACATGAAAAAAGTCCTGAGCTGTGAAAGCAAAGTACCTAACTGTCACTACAAGGGGCCACTCCATTCCTTATGTTGTGGTCTCAGATGACTGCATTACAGTTTTCTCATCAACAAGATGGGACCAGCACTGGTAGCTAGTCCAGAAATTGTAAGAGGGAGTCAAGTGTAACGTCGATAGCTCATCCTCACTGTGCGGCTAGGAGTATTTTAACATATGAAAAACAAAGACCAACTGCACTTTTAGTCATTGATAGGACAGTACATATACTTGTGCCTGGCTATTTTCACCCAGGGAGACAGAGTTTAATAACTGTCAGGTCACGCAAAGTTAAACAAACTTCACACAAGATGGAACAAAAGAAAACTTAACCTGAAGAGTCTATAGTAAGTTCTCGAATTTCAGTGTTCTCTTTTTTAACCTATTGATTCTTTGCCATAGATGCTTTCATGTTGACCCTTCCTGGGTAGAAAGCATTGGGGAGGCAATCCCTGCCATCAAGGAGTTTGAATTCTAGTTGAGACAGAACATTCAAATATTAAATATCTACTGAAGTCAGCCCCTAAGAAAGACAGGGGGAACTTTGGCACAGCAGATCAAACTACATTGCATGCAGCCTGCCGGACTGAATGGGTTTGATGATTGGAATTACCTAATGGTGCTCCTGGGAACTATGAGACTTCGGGCAGTTTAGCCTAGCTTCACTGTTTCTGCCATTTCATATCCAACAGAAAGATAATGTCAATGCTCCTGTAATAGAGGTGTTAGGTGAAGCCTGTGGGTGAATATATGTAAAGTGTGTGATGTGCACCTAGCAAATAAATTTTATTAATAGGGGTACCACTACCAAAACTACTCAGAGGCCAGAGAGTTTCAGAACCTTACTGGTAAAAGACCACAGAAGTGTAAGAAGTGCATACAATACAGTCATCCTAGTACAATCTAGGACAGTAGTAATGTCTCAGAACAACGTTTCCTTCATGCTTATTGGGTTTTGCTTTATTGGACATCAGGTTTAATAGACAAAGACAGCCTCGAAACTCACTATGTACCTGAGTGAACTGGCCTTGGTCTTCCTACTTCCATTTCCTGAGTGCTGAGATGACAGCTAGGCATGGCCGTGGTTAGCTGATAAAGGTCTGCAGCATAAATTTTGATACTTGTGAACCACCTAAAGGCCTACAAACGGAGTCACCTCCTGCATAGTCATACCAGGCGATAATGTGAACGCACGTGTATCTTTAAAAAAAAAAAAACAAAACAAAACAAAAAAAAAACGTTTTGGTTTCCAATGCTTTTTGCATTTTGCTTTCTGTTTCTTCATAAAGTTGGACGTCTTCAAATAGGATCTTATTTTTCAAGCTGGGAAAGAAGAGTGGGTGAAGGGGAACTTACGTGATCTCTCCCGTCAAAAGCAGCATTCAGCAAGGCAGAAGGATGACATAGGAAATGAGGCTAGAGTCAGTTTAGCTGATCAAAGCAAGGACCATTGGAGATGTGACAAGTTCTCAGCCACTGCAGTCAAAGAGTGCTGATTACCTGGAACGCTGGCATGTCCCCAGCCGGCTCTTTGTGTCAGGAGCCTGGAATACCATGAGTCTGCACCGTCTATGATTGGCTTGCAGATATGTATTGTTTGGAAACATGGTGTGCAGGCTTGGAATGTGGATGGAGATTTAGCTTCAGAGAGGAGCGTACCCCAGCATCTTGCCACTAAGCTTCCTGTCATTTTCAGTTTTAATCCATATGTACTCTTTTATTTCTATCTCTGTTCTACATTGCTACTAGAAATTTAAAAATTATTTCTTTCATTTCTAAGGTTCTAATAGAACTATGTCGTTTTTCCCTCCTCTCTCCTCTCTTCAAACCCTATATATCCTTCCTTACTCTCTTTCAAGCCCTATTTTTCATTAGTTGTTGTTGTCGTGGTGGTGGTGGTGGTGGTGATGATGGTGGTGGTGATGTGTGTGTGTGTGTGTGTGTGTGTAAACATTTGGTATTGGATGAAGAGTTGCTGTGCTCTTCCCTAGGAAAACTGATTCCTCCCACTTTAGCATTTGGTAGTTGCATGTCGTTCTTTACATAGGGTTGAGGACTTCCAGATTTTCCAGGTTGTCGTATCATTTTCTTTTCTCAGCCCACAATTATGCAGTCATTATGATGAAACTTTATACATACAGCTTCTGCAATTACTAGGAGACAGCCTTACAGCAAAGCCCTGACCCTTTGGCTCTCACAAGATTTATTATGTATATTAATGATTTGCCTTCATGTATGTATGCATACTACAATCATGTGTGGGACCTGTGAAGTCTAGAGGAGAGTTTCACATCCCTTAGAACTGGAGTTAAAGATAATTTTGAGCTGCCTGATGCGGGTGCTAGGAAGCGAAATGCATCCTCTGCGAGATCAGCGAGTGGTTTTAACTATTGTGCCATTTTTTTTTTAGCCCTAGCAATGGGATTTTTTTTATCTATAATAAGCAATTGACAGAAAATAACTGCTTTTGGTGGGGTTTGGTATGTGGAGTTATAGATTTAATTGGGAAATTAATCTTATGCTCTCTAAATTGATCATTATAGAGGATTCTCTCTAAATGCCAGCTCTTTATATGGGCTGTGACTTCTCCAAATGCTGTATTATTAAGTTTTTATTAGTTTTTATTAGTTATCTGCCCAGGTTCTATGTAATTGAGGGTAAGGAAGATAGCATCATTTCCTATGCCCTATTCTGTTTGGCCTCAGAATAAACTCCAGTGAGCTCAAGTGAGACTTGGTCACCAGGCTTGGTAGCAAGCGTGTTTGCCCACTGGGCCATGTTGACAGGCCCAGAGGAAAGAGACTTCTTATAAACTGCTGTGGGGATGAAGCTTTCCATAGGGAATTCTGAGAGAAACCCTCAGGTGCAATCATATACCCTGCCTGTGCACATACTCACTGTTTACCCATCTTTCCTTTATAATAGGGGTTTCCAAACTCCAATTATGGGGAAAATATATATTGATGGATTTTTGCAGTTGAGTGACCAGATTGAATAATTATGAAAGTGCATCCCTGGGAGGTCTGCAAGAGCTAAATTTACTTACTACCTGGCCCTTTACAGAAAAATTTTGCTGATCTTTTCTCTAAAGAAACTAATTCCTAAATGGTATCTCCTAAATTAACACTCATAACAGACATTTAGATCACTTTGCAGATACCAAAAACTGCTTAGGAGAAAGTCTGAATTGCCTCTGTTGTAAAATCATAGATGCATTAGAAATAAAATTTTATTCCCCTCCTCCTGAAATCTCTTCCAATTGTTTTCTTTGAAACCATCCTTTGTAAAATGAGGTCCTAGGGGCAGTATTAAGATCCTGAGGGTTGTTTGGGATGAAATGAACAGACAATAAAGGGGATTCCTCAAGTCCTCAGCCCTGATAAAGATCCCAAAGACTTCCACATTACAGACCCATTTCCAGCCCCCCAAAAGACTATCTGAACTTATTGGAAGCAATGGAAAATTTTCTTACATTAATCATAGACATCCTGAAGTTTTGCTTAGCTGATACATACTTTTGTACATTTTCACAAGAAATTGAAGCTTTGATACTGTTACTTTTGTTATATCACTCTTCCGTATAAATTGAATCTGATTTTCCTGGGTTTTTGAGCCCATTAGAGAAATCTTCTGGTTTGTGATTTATGAGTCATTACACAAAGAGCACAGGGTTCCAGTATCAAAATGGATGTTATGCTCAGAGAGAGAGAGAGAGAGAGAGAGAGAGAGAGAGAGAGAGAGAAACGAACTACAGAGGTTAACAAAGCGTGCTCCACCCTTCTGAAACCTAGTTATCATATTAAAGGCTGCAGATGTTCATTCCCCAATTTTATTAGCTTTCTTCACAATTGGTTAAAAACAGAGAGAAAAGAAATTACAATTCTAATTGTGACTCTACTTAACTAGTGCAAACTGATTTAAGCATGAACATCTGAGAAGCCTGAAAACTCAGCAACCATTTAAAAGTCTATTTGAGCAGTAGATCATAATTCCTGGGAGAGATGGAAAGGTGCTTTATAGTCTAATGCTGCTTTTTGAACTGTATATCACTTTTTCTATTTAGAATTCATTTGAATGCAGAAATCGAGTTAGGTTCCCTTTGTTAGAGACACTCCAAATATTTTGACAGTTATTTAAATACCATATTGACAAGCCCATTGTATTTACTGGTCCTAAAACAAATAATTTCCATATATCCTAAGCTTTAAAACTCTTTTGTACAAATTATTAAAAGATTATAAACTGTTTGCGCATTTTTAAAGGGAGGGATTTGTGACTTCTTAAAATGGGAAAATATTTGAATAGCAGCTATAATTCTAGTATATTCACAAATCAGTCATTAAAATGCATAGAGCAGAGTTGCTGCAGCTGTATACAGCTTTTATTATTCAGACCGCTAAATGGGTGAAACATATATTTTAATTTAATGTATAATGCACAACTCAGAATGAACCAGAATCCATGCCTTCTCCCCTCTCTCTCCTAAAAGAATCTAAAGATCCTTCGGCGAGCTGGCGATAATTTCTCCTGGACAACAGCCAGTCAAGATTTATTGAATATGCCAACATCTTTGCATAAAACATTGCAAGAGCTGGCAGAAGTTTAGTAAAAAAAAAATCAACTGATAACATTTCTGAAATATTCATATATTTTCACTGGGGATTAATTGTTAAACCTTCAGCTTCTGTTTCCAATTATGGCCCAATGAGAACGTCATATCTTCTAGAAAGGTAGCAAAAACAGTGGTGTCTCACCAGTTTTTTTTCTTCTTTTGGAAATGTAAGGCTTAGGTGATGGCAAGGGGAGATATTTAAATATTAGATTAAAAGGAGCTGCAAAGCATTGCTGTGGGAAGCTGTGGAGATGGACCCATTAGTAAAGAGCCTGTCATGCAAGAATGAGAGTTCAGATTACCAGCATACATGTGAATGCAGGTCATATCTCTCTGTAACTCTTGCAGCCTTTATAGGAATCACAGCAAGGATAGGAAGATCCTTGGATCTTAACTGCCAGACAGTCTAGTAGAATCATTGACCTCCAAGTACAATGAGAGAACCTGTCTCATAAAACTAGGGTGGAATGTGTTTGAGGAAGATACCCAGTATTGGCCTATCGTCTCCACAAGCATGCACACATGGACATATATCCACACAGAGACACATATAGACACAAACCAAAGCACATACAAGCTCTTTTGTCACTTAAGCCATGTTTCCTTAAAATGCATTACATGGTAAATGGCTTTGTTGAGGAATTAAGCAATACCCTGTGTGAGCTGGCAGGACACTTGTCTGAAGGACTCTGGGTACAGAGTGCCACTGTCTACTTACTGGTCAAGCTTTCTACAGCCCTTGTGGGACTGATTGCTCTGGCAGCATGTGTAGAGTAGAGGATTGCAAAGTTGATCATCAATGGGAGGAGAGGACCTCGGCCTTGTGAAGGTTCTGTGCCCCAGTGTAGGGGAATGCCAGGGCCAATAAGTGGGAGAGGGTGGGGTGGCAGGCATGGGGAGGGGGAGGCAACAGGGGTTTGTTCTTGTTGTTTTTGTTTGTTTGTTTGTTTTTTGAACAAACTGGAGAAACTGGGAAAGAAGAAATCATATGACATGTAAATAAAGAAAATATCTAATAAAAAATAAATTAAAAAAAGAAAGAAAAAGAAAACTCTCCCCCTTCTCCTTTCATAAAGGCAGAATCAAGCCTGTAACTTCTGTTCACACTTGCCAATTTTCTTCACTAATGTGTATTGTTAAATCAGAATTTATTCCTTCCCTCAGGTCTCCAACTAGCTTTCTCTGGAGTTCTGAACTCTACTTCTGCAGGACAAATCTCAGTGGGATCACTTAACTAATTTACTGTGTTTAATCGGAGACCTCAAAAATAATTTTCTTGTGTCTTTCTATGTCTAGAGATTTATTCTGACAGTCTCTTAGAAAGGACAATGTTAGACTTTACATCAGTTCTGTTGGCTTTTGGATTTATTCAAGTCAGGATCATATCAAGAGGGGATTATATCTTTTAGCACTATGGTTAATTTCAAAACAGGGAGGAACAAATGGGGGCTGAGGTTAAATGTTCTTGGGAGACTCTGAACTTCATTTGATTGAATTGCTAAAGAAAAATGTGTCATACAATACCATTTAGAGCTGTGAATGCCCCAGTATTCTCTGTACTCTCCCAGGCTACAAGTGTTTCTGGACTGACATCTTCCAGATTGTGAAGCAAGGGAGGCTTCCCCTCCCCCTCAAGACTTAACCGGACTTCACAATTAACGCAAGGTTCTCTTACATATCTTCTATTTTTACAAATCATGTCTAAGTCATCAGTGACATAGCCATCTGCATATTCATTATCTACATGGGATCCAAAATGCACTGAGTTATTAACAGTGTATCAACTACATTCAGAAAGGGATTTGCAAGGTCCTCATAATAAAAGAGATAAATCATATAACCTTAATAAACATAAAAGGCATTCAGGACCATGGAGAAGCAACATGTATCTATGCTGCCCCCTGGGACTCACCTTTATTAATTGTACCTCACATCTATGTGACATAACAACTCAAACATTTAGATTTTAAACCTTCTAGACTTCGCAATATCAACTTTATCAGAAAATGCACAAGAAAAGAATTGGAGAAGTGAGTGATATTTTCCTTAAGACTAATTCATTCTATATTAACTATAGAAGATGCTAATCCTACTATTACCTAGACCATTCTGATACTTGCAGACTGATTTTATTCCATTTCTTTGGAATCTTTATCATTTGGCTGTTTTCTGTTGTGTACACTGACTCACTTCCTTGAATTTTTGTATATAATTACTGTAAAACAAGCACAAGATGTCTTCCATTTACCTTCATGCATTCCCTCCATCTTCCAGGTTCTTTTAAGTATCAAGTTTCTTAAAAGCTTGGAACAGACTTCCTTCTCACACTGGATTCTGAATCTGGATATTCCCTGGAATTTACCTAAAAGGTATTATCAATAGCATTGCATGCCTAATTCAAATTTTCTCTTTTCTCTTCAGTCTGGGTTCTAGTTCTTACCTGAAGTATCTCAATTTTTGCCTCCACAATTCCTATTGCCAGCATATTGAGTTTATTTCTACCAGACTTAACATTCTCTCTCTCTCTCTCTCTCTCTCTCTCTCTCTCTCTCTCTCTCT
>JADRCD010226710.1:33687-48764 GCA_019843815.1 Montemys delectorum
GCCACCACCTCCCAGCTCAAAAGGTACATTCTTTTAAAAAAAAAAAATTTACTCTTGCCTAGGAAAGATGGTTTTTCTATCCAAATGATATTACCCAAGTTCTGATTATATTCAGGTATTTCGTGATTATCTCTTGTAGACCACAACCTTACATGAGCTGAAACACAAATGTTTGGAAGGCAATTTGTTATAGGCAGTGTTTAATAAAACAACCAGCAGTAATCTCAACATTCGTGCCTGTAATCTCTTCAGCCATGAACTTTTTCCTGGTTTATTATACCAGATATGAGGTCCTTCTCGAGTTGCAACTTGTAAGTCCATTGGAAAGCAGCTGATGGCACTCATAATAGTCATGCAACTCTTTTTTTTATTAGATATTTTCTTTATTTACATGTAAATTTCTCCTTTCCCAGGTTCCCCTCCAACAAACAAACAAACAAAAACAAGAACAAACCCCTGTTGCCTCCTGCCTCCCCATGCCTGCCACCCCATCCTCTCCCACTTATTGGTCCTGGCATTCCCCTACACTGGGGCACAGAACCTTCACAAGGCCGAGGTCCTTTCCTCCTATTGATGATCGAATTTGCAATCCTCTACTATACACATGCAGTCCCACCCTGTATAGTCCTTGATTGGTGGTTGGGTCCCTGGGAGCTCTGAGGGTACTAGTTAGTTCATATTGTTGTTCCTCCTAAGGGGCTGCAAATGCTTCAGCTCCATGGATCCTTTCTCTGACTCCTTCATTGGGGACCATGTACTCAGTTCAATGAGTGGCTGTGAGCCTCTACATCTGTATTAGTCAGGTATTATCAGAGCCTCTCAGGAGATTGCTATATTTAGGCTGGTTTGTCCTTCCTTCAGTCTCTGCTCCATAGTTAATCTCTGCCACTCCTTCCGTGGGTATTTGGTTCCCCCTTTTAAGAAGGAATGAAATGTCCACCTTTTGGTCTTCCTTCTTCTTTAGTTTCTTGTGGTTTGTGGGTTAAGCACATCTTGCCTAGCATACCGATAGTTTAGCAGGCAAATTCTATTGAGAACTGTTGCCTTCAATTCATCCCAAGAAGACTGCAGCCCACCTTCCAACACTATGAGAACTAGGCAATAGGAAGAGGTCTTAGCTTGCTTTTTTTTTACTCTATGTCCTCCAGCTATGGAATTGGGTAGCAGTAGGGACTCACTACCTAGTTTTATCATGTAATCAACAGCAATGGAAGCAACCTTAGTGTTCACAGAAACATGGAAAACAACTTACAAGGTGATAGTACACGCCTGGCCTCAAACTTTTTATGCAGTCAGCTCATAAGAAATCTCGCCTCTGACAAAGTGAGATGCTACCTAATAACTGATCATAAAGTTATCTGGGACTGTTGGGAGTGTTGTCTTCTGAACAAGTTGCCTTCCTTTAAACTCTTTAGCTGCTATTCTCCCTATTCTTCCAGATGCTTAAACTAATCTCTAAGACACTTGACACTGTGCAAAGAAACCTTTTGTTCTACAAAGAGGTGGAGTGTGTCTCTGAAGGCCTACTTTCATCCATTCTGAGTCTCTGCCAGTTGGAATTGGGAAGCTAAGGGGATAGTAGAGAACTAAATGTAACTATGGTTCAACATAATACAAAAAGGTGTCATTGCTCATAACAGTTGACCAGTGCTGGATATAACAGCGTGAAGGGGAGAAGCTGCTGCATCCAGCCCTTGGTCGTTCAATGTCTTCTTCCATGAGTCATCAGTTTTCTCATACTTGCTTGCTTTGATACTATGGGGATCCTGCACAACTTCCCATCCTAGAAGTCTCAGTGGAGCTAAATTACATGGCCATCTTTGCTCAAATACAAGAAGGAGTCTTGCCTACGAAGTGGCTCCCTGGTTCTGACACACTCTGAGGCATGGCTCTTGCCTTCACACTCACCACACTTAAGTGCTAACAAACCCCTGGACAAGATTAACAATGCCCACACCCAGTGTACTTTCAGTGGAGAACTGTATATTGCATATGCTGAGAGATAATTTTCCACCCTAAGGACAAGATTAAACTTCTTACTTACATTGTTTCATCATCTGTTTATGTGAACTGTCACTCAGATTTCCAAAAGTGCCCTAGCATACATTTGCACTAAGTTTTCCTTGGGAATTTAGACTTAACATGAATTTTGTTGTGTTTCCATCCTCACAAGTAAGGCAGGCAGAACTCGTGATCTGTCTCAACTCTTTTCATATTCTCCTGCATGCATTAGCAACTTACAAACCCAACTTTCATGCTGCTCCAGGTTGGTTATATCTGACCAAGACTCTATTATCTTATACAGATCATGCCCCACCCTGAAGCTTAGCAAAGGGACTAAAGCACCATACTATTCCCAAAGTGCCTGTTGAAGCAGCCTCCTTCATTCTCCAGTGAACACAGCATCTAGGGATGTAGGCATCAAATCCTACTTTGTCTTGCTCTGTCCCTTCACTCATGTTTGTCCTTCCCTTGTTCTCTTCCATGATATTCACACAGAAAACAGCTAGTGATAACCAAGCTTTCCTATTGACTCCAGGGGCCCAGCTCATCATATCCTGAATTTCTTGGGGTTCCCTCGGCCCTTATCCAAAGAACAAGTGGTTAGTTACATATCTCAGCTTTTGCACTGCTTATTTTTATCTGCCCTGTGTTACAGGTCCAGCTATGAGAAGCTCTTCCAATGTTTATTTCAAAGTATTTCCAAATTCAAGCAATACAGACACAGATTTACCATAGTTACCTGTTCTGGGCCACATTAAAACACCCATACACATGTTGAATGGTATATTTCACTTTCTTCTGTATTAAACTTTAGACCTAAGTGACGTGTTTGTCATTTCTTACATTCTTTTCTGCACTATTAGATTATTTCCTAGGGTTCTAAGTTTGAGAATCCCAGGAAGGGCTATTTAGCACAAATATGATTGGTTACATGTTTTTTGACCTACAGAAAAGTCCATGAAAGAGCTGCCACAGTCTACTTAAAATTCTTTCCTGTATGCATCACTCTCGGGGTTTTTGATACACTATTTAGATGGTTAGCTGTTTTGAGACATTCCCAAACCTACCTGGGAGAGTCAAGTTACCTCAATTAGAGATACTGAGTTTTCTGAAAAAAAAAAAGAAAAGATCCACTCCCAGACATGTTAACCTTGGTAGCATGTTTTATTACCCATTACAGGGAGCATATCTTATTACTTACACAATGGGCACCACAATCCCATGTTCTCTGAGAAAACATAGCCATATCAGGATAACCCCTGTGGAAGCTTTGCCTCCACATAGATCAGCCTTAATCTCATGTCTTAATAACCACTACAGAGGCCATGAAAACCCTCATCCCCAACTCATTTTGGGTTCTTCTGGTCCCTGTATGAGTACTGATTGTATTATATAGCTTTTCCTGGAGATTTGTGAGCAAACTTTAGTCATTCAAGATAGAGCTTTAGTAAAAGGCTAAAGAGATGATTAAATACAATTCAGCTTATTAAATCAGTAAACTAATTGGAGTTACTTACAGGAGTATGGGCAAGGAGCTACTGACAGAAATATAGATAACTGAAAGACAGCTGAATCATTGATAAATCAACCCTAAAATAGTAGATGCCTGCAAAACTGGCAGGGATCTCAGTCTTTCAGAGAGTTTCCTTAGGGATAGAGAGATTTCTCAGTGGTTAAGAGCACTGGCTGCTCTTCTAGGGGTTCTGAGTTCAGTTGCCAGCAACCATATGGTGGCTCACAACCATCTGTAATGGAATGCAATGGCTACTTCTGGTGTGTCTGAAGACAACTACAGGGTACTCACATACATAAAATAAGTAAATAAATCTTAAAATATAAAATAGAGTATATAAGCAATTCTTACTGCTTATGTAATCTTTAAAAGATCTACTGTGGATCCTAATTTTCAGGACATTCCTAATTCTTATAAGTTTCACTTACTTCCCTCCTCCCCCCTATTTTAAACAGGGGGTGTCTTAGTCAGGGTTTCTATTCCTGCACAAACATCATGACCAAGAAGCAACTTGGGGAGGAAAGGGTTTATTCAGCTTACTTCCACATGGCTGTTGATCACCAGAGGAAGTCAGGACTGGAACTCAAGCAGGTCAGGAAGCAGGAGCTGATGCAGAGGCCATGGAGGGATGTTCCTTACTGGCTTGCTTCTCCTGGCTTGCTCAGCCTGCTCTCTTATAGAACTCAAGACTTCCAGCCCAGGGATGGTACCACCCACAAGGGGCCCTACCCCTTGTTCACTAATTGAGAAAATGCCCCACAGCTGGATCTCATGGAGGCACTTCCCCAACTGAAGCTCCCTTCTCTGTAATAACTGCAGCCTGTGTCAAGTTGACACACTAGCCAGTACAGGGGGAATGAGTTACATAACAGGTTGTATGTTAGATTTTTAATATTAGAAATTAATCAGTAGAAAATAATACTCCACATGGCCCAAATAAAGTGTCTACGGGAGGAACAAAGCATGTGGGCTATGTAAGCAACCTTAAATGCTTTGAAGCATCTAGTGCATTTCCATACATATTACCAAGAACTTCTCCAACTGCATCGCCAGGTACATCAGTAGAGACAGCAGAATGCTTCATCTGCCCAATCCTGTGCAAACTGACAGGTCAATCTAGTAATTTATATAGGAAGAGTTAAATGTGAGGAAGGAGGATATGAGGGAGGAATTCTGTGAGGGGCAGTACCAGGAGGAAGCAGTGTTTGGAATGTTAATTAAATAATTAAAAATGAATTTTAAGTCTTCCCAAAGGTCACTTTATAAGAAAGCTAGAATGAAAAAGCTCAGTTTTCCCAGTTTGAGAGTAATATTTTATTTTCCTCTTTATTGTACATCCCTTCTCTTCATTTTTAAAATTTCTGTTTTTAAAATTGTTTTATTTATTTACATTCCAAATGTTGTCCTCCTTTTCTGGTCCTCCTCCAAGAGGTCTTTATGCCTTCCCCCTCCCTTTGCCTCTGAAAGGGTGCTGCCCCACCTACCCAACTCACCACCCTTACCCAACCATCTACCCCACCTAAATGTAGTGCTTTGAAATCTCAAGTGTAAGGCTTTCGTGTATGATGCTGTTTTCTCTAAAATCATAATGTATATATATGTACATATATATATATGTGTGTGTATCTTATATATAACTATCTATATATAACTATCTATAACTATATAGTTTAATACATATATATCATATATATCTATATATAACTATCTTACTCTCTATAGAGATATAAAACTATATATAATTATATATAAAACTATTTAAATAGTTAATTATATATAGTTTTATTCTTATTCATTTATATGAAATATAATTATTAATATCTAATAATACATTATATATACACTTCATGATAAAGTGTTAGATATAGAAAGGGTATATAGGTATAGATACAAACTTTTACAAAATAAGGGGTTTTTTATTAGAGTTTGCTTCAGAAAATCTTTGATTCTTCTCAAGCACAGAACCATTGCTTTCATCATCATAAACAATCTTTTGCTTCCTAAGTTCCTTTCCTGAGATATGTGGCCACTCTCTCTAGGAAGCATCTCAAATGACAGTAAAAGAATAATGATCTTGACAGCTTATAGGAAAGCACTCAGATCAGTCAACACTCATATCTGTAATGCGCCTTGCCATTTTCAACCTGTGGTTTGAACTTAGTTTCTCAAAGAAGGACCACTATGAAAGACAAAGTGACTGATGGTTGTCAAAACACTAAGAAAAATAGTAGCGCAGATCAAGAAATGTATACTTTGCTAAAATGTGCTGTTGAATCTAGTATATTTTGAGAATCTGTTATTCAAATAATATGGGACATGTATACATGGGCCAGTTTTGCTTAATAAAAATGAAAGTTAGTGAAAAGCAGTCATAAAAAATGAGTATCTGTAGGAATAGTCAATCCACTTGAAGCATTTATAATCTTAATAAATCATGTGACTCTTCTAAGACCTAAAGGCCCCAGAATTGTTATTCTATTTCTTATTTCTCTTCTAATTTTATTTATTTATTCACTTTACATCAAGATCACTGTCCCACCTCCAGCCTCTCCCATAGTCTCATCTTCCACCTCCATCTCCTTCTCCTCTAAGAGAGTGGAGGCCCCCCTGGATATCCCTCCCCACCCTGGTGCATCAAGTCTCTTTGGGGATAGGTGCTTCTTTTCTGACTGAGACCAGTTAAGAGAGCCGAATTAGCAAAACAGATTCCACAGACAGGAAACAACTTTAGGCATAAATCCTATTCCAGTTCTTTAGGACCCACACAAAGAGTGGGCTACACATCTAACTACAGATTGCAGAGGTTTGGAGGTGTACTGGTTTTGTGTGTCAACTTGACACAGACTGGAGTTATCACAGAGAAGGGAGCTTCAATTGGGGAAGTGTCTCCATGAGATTCAGTTGTGGAGCATTTTCTCAATGAGTGATCAAGGGGGTAGGGCCCCTTGTGGGTGGTGCCATCCCTGGGCTGGAAGTCTTGAGTTCTATAAGAGAGCAGGCTGAACAAGCCAGAGGAAGCAAGCCAGTAAGGAACATCACTCCATGGACTCTGCATCAGTTCCTGCTTCCTGACCTGCTTGAGTTCCAGTCCTGATTTCCTTTGTGATGATCAGCAAGGTGGAAGTGTAAGCTGTATAAACCCTTTCCTCCCCAACTTGCTTCTTGGTCATGATGTTTGTGCAGGAATAGAAACCCTGACTAAGACTGGGGGCTAGGTCCATCTATCTGATTGGTGGTTCAATCTCTGAAAGCCCCCAAGGGCCCACGTTGACCCTGTTGGTCTTCCTGTGGAATTCCTATCACCTTCAGGCCCCTCAATCCTTCCCCCAACTCTTCCAAAAGAGTCCCTAAGCTCCATCCAATGTTCTGCTGTTGGCCACTGCATCTGTCTGAGCCAACTTTTGGGTGGAGCTTCTCAGAAGACAGCTATTCCAATGTCCTTCTGTTTGCAAGCATAACAGAGTATCATTAATAGTGTCAAGGGTTAGTGCTTGTTCATGGGATGGGTCTCTAGTTGGACTGGTTATTTCTTTACCATTCCCTCAGTCTCTGCTCCATCCCCCACCTCTGCACTTCTTGTAGGCAGGATTAACTTTGGATTGAACATTTTGTGGGTAGCTTGATATCCCTATCACTCCACTGGGGGTCCTGCCTGGCTATAGGAGGTGGCCACTGCTATGAGTCCCAGCTAAGGTTACCCTTATTGTTTCTTGGGAGCTTCCCCTATACCAGTTCCCTTGCACATTCTTAAGATGTCACCACCTCCTACACCAGCCAGCTGCAGTCTTCCATTCAGTTTTATGATCATCTGGCCTTCTCCCCATCCTTTCTCCCACCCAGTTCCCTTCTTCTTTCTACCTACTATAACTAGAGTGATGTGGCTGAGATATTTGTCACTCCGTTGACTACCAGGATTGATTTGGATGATCTAATTTAAAAAAAAAATTAAGCATGAGAATTGCAACCAAGACCTCACTCGTTCTTGGCATTTATTCTTCAACTTAGAAAATGTCAGATCAGGGGGTGAAATGTGTGTGATGACACACCATGATGTATTCTTTGTGTATTTTTGGGAACCACATGTTCATGCACATGCATAAAACACTTATGTATCTAATTTATCCTTTTTTCATGCAAACTATGTTACAATTATCCAGTAACCTATTTTCAAAAATCAATTGTTATATACAATGGGCTATGATTGTATTTTTCTATGTTTTCAGTTGTAGATTTTTATGATAATGCTCTTTATCTTAAGATAACTTGAATTAGTAGCCCAGGCTAGCCTAAATATGGAGGCAATATTCCTACCCCAGCCTCTGTGAGATGGATTAAAAATACATACTACCAAACCCAGCTTTAACTCTTGAAAAATAGTTTGAAATATGAAACCAAAGAAACCAACTTCAGTTATCTTGCCTCTTTAAATGGAGTGTAAGGTTCTTCAATTGCATCTACTTAGTTTTCATATACGTAGAACTTTGCGATCTCTCTAAATGTAACATTGGCTACAAAGAATTAACAGAGACCAAATGATTATTCACTGGAGTTCAACAGACTACTTGATAGATCATCCTTGATATAAGCTAATATAAACCTCAAAAATCATTGAGGATAAATAGTAATACATCAGGGAAAATGGAAAGAGAAAGTCATTTATTTTAAGATGTATAAATTATCTCCATGAAAGCATTCTGTGACTTGAATGCAATTCAAGGTAAATTGCATAAAAGACTTCAAAGGAACTCATAGGTGTTTTGGAAATGAAACAGAAATGAGTACAAAGGCTAGCCTGCTCTTAGGAGTATAGGTGACAGATCTTACCCACCCCATGCCACCCAGTGAAAGAAATCATGTTCAAAACTAAGCAGAGCAGAAATCATTCGCACCATGTTAACTTAATTTGCACAACCTCTGCTGAAACCCTAGGAAATCATTCTATTGGAGAAAAGCTTAAATTATATGTAGTGTGTTATCTGTACAATGAATTTGAGTTATTAAAAGTGCTAACTAATCTGATCAACCGCCTGTGGTTAGGGAAATTGTGAAATTCATTATAATATTTTCCCACAGAAATTGTTCAAGCAATTCAACCAAATGAATCTATTTCTATTCTCAAGCTTTTATTGACTACCTACTCTTAATCCTTCTAAAACATGCTGAATGCATAGCTGAGTGAGATGCAGTCTTTATACTTTTCCCACCTTTGGGGAATTTCCATCTCGTACAGGGACTTTCAGTATAGCACAAGACACCTATGCCAGTGGGCATAACAGAGAAAGAAACATTATTTAAGGAAATATGGTTTCTTCAAAGAGAAGACCTTAGTCTTATATGTCAATGGGTTCTGTCTACAAACTGTGAGGTCTAATTTATGTGTTGAATAAATTAGAAAACCAAAGTAAGTTAAAATAGATCAAAGCTGGGTAAAACATTAAAAAATTATAAAACACCTTAGTTATAGCTAAGAAAGTACAGGAAGAATGTTGAATTAGCTGTTGGAAGAATGATTTTTAGTTGCAGTTTGTGGGGGAATAGTATTTAAGAAATGGAATTCACGTTGAGTGAATTCTTAAATAAGAGGAAGAACAGAACTAAATTCAATGAGGAATAGGGAGCATTTATTGCCTGATAATGTGTGACATCAGCTAGAAAGGGCACTATGGATAGCTGAGTTGGTAAAATGCTTGTCCAATATGGCCTGGCCTTGGATTTGATTACCAGCATTCAATAAACAAAGCATGGTGATACACTCCTATAATTCCAGTATGTGGTAGGTGAGGCAAGAGGATCAAAAATTTGCTAAATAATGATTTATAACAGGTCTGATGCATATATGAATTCACAGAGACTCTGGCAGCATTAACAGAGGTCACCCAGGTCCAAAACAATAGGGTTCCCAGTGCTAAGAGGGGAAAATGGGCATAAGTTTCCATCCCTAACTAGAAAATATCATCCTGAGTGAGGTAACTCAATCACAAAAGAACACACATGGGGCTGGGCAGTGGTGGTACATGCCTTTAATCCCAGTACTTGGGAGTCAGAGGCAGGCAGATTTCTGAGTCTGAGGAAAGCCAGGGCTACACATTGAAACCCTTGAAAAAATAAAGAAACAAACCAAACCAAACCAAAACAACAACAACAACAACAACAACAACAACAACAAAAAACACATGGTATGCACTGATAAGTGGATATTAGCCCAGAAGCTCAGAATACCCAAGATACCCATAGACCACATGAAGCTCAAGAAGAAGGAAGACCAAAGTGTGGATTCTTTGGTCTTTCTTAGAAGAGAGGACAAAATGACCATGGAAGGAGTTACAGAGACAAAGTGTGTAGCAGAGACTGAAAAAAGGCCATCCAGAGACTGTCCCACCTGGGGATCCATCCCATACACAGACACTATTGTAGATGCTAACAAGTACTTGCTGACAGAAGACTGATATATCCATCCCCTGAGAGGCTCTACCAGTGTCTGGCAAATACAGAGGTGGATGCTCTCAGCCATCCATTGGCCTGAGCACAGGGTCCCCAATGGAGGAGCTAGAGAGAGGACCCAAGGAGATGAAGGGGTTAACAGTCCAATAGGAGGAACAACAATATGAACCAACCAGTACCCCCAGAGCTCCCAGGGACTAAACTACCAACCAAAGAGTAAATATGGAGGAACTCATGGCTCCAGTTGCACACGTAGCAGAGATGGCTTGTCAGTCATCAATGGGAGGAGAGGCCCTTGGTCCTGTGAAGGCTCTATGCCCCAGTGTAGGGGAATGCCAGGGCCAGGAAGCAGGAGTTGGTAGGTTGGTGAGCAGGAGGAGTCTGGAGGGGATGAGGGTACTTTGGAGGGCAAACAAGGAAAGGGGAGAACATTTGAAATGTAAATAAAGAAAATATCCAATAAAAAAAATGTGTCCATCCCTAACCAAAAGCTATCTGTCATTTATAGTCACCTGAAGGAAAACTTACTTTTCTTCAATTTAGTCTCACTGGGTGTATAAACCACACTTAGTGGCAGGCCTCATGTCTGGCAGGGGATGGCTAACACAAAACAAACTCAATGGTGGTATTGATGATATCTTTGTATCCTACTGCTTTACTTGAATTTTTTTAACTTTATTGCTCTTTTACTTGTATATGATCATTTTGAATATTGTGTTTTTATAGGTTCTGGGTGTGTGTATAGGTGTATGTATGCACATGCGTGAACACATGCACACTTTCTTTGCTTTCACTTTGTAGTGTCATTTTATTTTTTTCTGTTTGCTTTTCAAACAAATAAAGAAGGCATGAAGTGTAATAGTTGGGAGGTGAGGAGGATCTGGGTGGAGATGAGAGAGGAGAACCCATGATGACAATATAGTGTATTAAAATCTTTATTTTTCAATTTTAAAAAAGGAAGAGACTGGAACTATTTCAAACAATAATATAACCAAATTAAAATCAATTAGCTAGAAAAAATAGTTTCCTTTTTATTATGATTTTTGATATTATGTTTTATAGGTTTGTGGGGGTGTGTGCACATGCACGTGTGCACCATGATATATTCCAACTTTCCTAAGTCCCAATTTGTACACCTTTTGCTTTTTGCTCTTAAAAACTGATATAGTGTGTGTATCAAGTTACATGTTAATCATAGGTTAACTCCAACCAGATGATAGGGTTAACAGATCTAATATCATCTGAAATAAAATATCAACAACAGCCATCCCTCACTGTATTATCAAGGCCTGGATCTATAAAATGTAAATTAATCAATAATTCCAAGAATTCCACATATGAAAGAATGATCTTAAATGATTTTCTATTACTGTGGATAAAAGGTAGGGATTTATTTAGGAATAACTCTAGAACCTTTTTACAGGTTATTTGAAAAAGTAATTCTTAAGATAAAATAAGAATATGATGAGATATAAATACAATTATAGAAAGAATAAAAACATACTACAGAGAAACAGGAATACATGTATGATTTAATCTCTTCATAATATCTTCACTTCTCACATGCACATCCCAACATTCACGACTTGACAAGTCACTGAAACCATCAGCAATATCTACATATTTGTCATTTCCCCACCTTATAAAATTATTTTCGACACTTCTGGTGATTGGACTTGATCTGGTCATTTCCTTTTCATGCAGCACATTTACTACTAATGCTTCTGTAAATTATTTATGGCCCTATTTATTGGTAGTCCTAAGACTCTTAAATAAAAAGATTTTCCCCTAAGTCACTCAAAGTTAAGTCTATCTCCATCTCTCCTCTAAGCTCTAATTTAATCAATGGTTTCCAATGAATTATACAGTTCATTCATCACCAGCGAAGTGTGCGCTAAAGTGCTTGTTTTGAATTTATTCTGAACATATTGCATCTCAAGTTCCAAATTTAAGCATTGATGATTTTTATAATATGTAAGAATTTCACAAATATAATTTCTTGCCATCAGAATTATGTAACTGAGGATCACTTTTCAGTTAGTTTTTGAATGTTGGCCTACATACAATCTAAGGCATTAAAAAGAAAAAAATGACAAATGGCAAAAGTTTGATGGTCTTTTTTTTAACAAGATGTTACTGTTCCTTTATAGGGAAGATAGAAAGTGGATTTAATGTCTCAGAGGGATGCTTGAAAGAGATGTAGATAAAAAGCAGGGTGACAGCTGGACAAAACATTAGGAACTGTATACTCAGCATTGAAGACCAAAACAATAGCATGGGGATGTCTCCTAAGCCAACAACAGGGAGGAAAAGATGACTTTCTCATTCAAATATTACATCCCTACAAAACTCCATTTTTGACTTTGTTGACCATACTACAGGAGAAACCTTGGCAAGTTGGTAAAAATGTCTACTTTCCTTTGCTATAATTCTCTCCTCAAACAAGATTGGTCCACAGAGATCACGTTTAGCATGATATGGCAAAGGGTGATATTCATCGATATAAATAGGTAACACCCTGCATTGTTGGCAAATGTGCTTGCCAAAAGTATTTTGAGAATATTTTTAATTGTCTATTATTTTGTTATTCATGCCATTTTTGTTTTATATACTCTAAATTATTAAAAAGCTAAAACATGCAATATTGTTCTTACAAGATTTCAGTGTATATAGTACATTTTTTAAAAGAAAGATTTTTTTTCTTCCTATGTTTTTAATACATTTATTTGGTGCCTTTGTTCTGAATTTTGAATTTTGCTAAATGCCAGATTGTTCAAGTAATCTTGAGTTAAACTACTTGCTCAAGATGCCAGCAAAAGATTCTGGAAATGAGTTTGAGCATGCATCCCAAGCCTCTCAATTTAGGAAATACTGTCTTGATTAGAGTGCTGAGAGTTCTAGGACTTATTTGGAATCATTCTCTTACTGTAAGTCAAAGGTCACATCTATATTTAAAAAGTCACTAAGACTACAGAACATCAAGGTGCTCTTTCACAGGGAATTCCTAACCTTATGCATGTTATCTCAGGCTAGCCTCAAACGCAGTGCAAAGCTCAGGCTGATCTTGACATTTAGGTCCTCCTTCCTCTACCTTATAACAGTTTGGTTTATAGATGTAACCACTATGCTTGCTTCAGAACATTCCAGGGCACCTTTTTCCATGAATTCCTCTGCTTATTTCATTTTTCTCATTTCCTTTTGTAGTAAATACTGTCACACTTCACCATGTCCTAGACAGTGGGTACATTATCTAATGACTTCTGACACAATCACAGGTATGATTTCTTTCCATTTTCCAGATGGTCACAAAGTCTCACCAAGGGAGGGGAGGCCCTTTGTCCTATGCCCCAGGTGAAGGGGAATGCCAAGGCTAGGAAGCAGGAGGGGTGGGTGGGTGGTGAGCAGGGGGAGGAGGGAGGGAACAGGATTTTTTTGTTGTTGTTGTTTTTTGTTTTTGTTTTTGTTTTTGTTTTTGAGGGGAAACCGGGAAAGGAGATATCATTTGAAATGTAAATAAAGAAAATATCTAAGTAAAAAAAAAAAACTAAATAGTACAATAGGAATGTTTGAGGGCCAGAGGAATATGATGTCAGTCACCAGGTTTGCTCCCCAGCTACTACATGTTGGCTCATAACCACCCATAACACCAGTTCCAGCAGATTTGATGACCTCCTCTGGCCTCTGTAGGCACTGCATACATATACATTTCCTCCAGATAGATACATAGAGACAAACCACCCATAAACATAAAATAAAAATAAATCTCTTTAAAAAGTATTAAAAAAAAAGTCCCACCAGGAGAAAGACATAAGGTTAGATTTTAGCTTTTAGTTATCTCTACTTAAAATGCGTGCCTTGCATATCACATTGATCCTCCTATGAAACTAACAGACTTGAATATAATAATACATAGAAGGTAATGGATGTAGTAAGACAGATCTGGCCCACTAGCACTTGACACACAGTAGGTGCTTATCAGATATTAGTCCCTTTCATATTGGGAAGGGGTGAATAAACACATTTTAAAGTGTTTAGAAAAGAGCTATGTTTGGGAAGAAAAGAGCTATGTTTGGGAAATTCTTGCCTCTTTCAAGCCATTCTCTACTAGGATCTAATTTGATATCCCCTTTTTTATTCCTTCTTTTGGCAATATGCCAGTCCCTTTAAGTGTGAACTGATCTTGGTTAAACTGTTCTTTCGATAAACATATGAGTAACTTGAACTTCCTCCAAGGACAATAGAGACTCCCTAGGGAAGACAAGACTTAACAATAAACATTAAAGCAATGGAAAAATAAATTCTGGTGGAGACAAGATAAAATTAGATAGCTGTGTTGAAAAAGTCTGTGAGTGCATCAGAAAGATATGACACAATTTCAACAGGAATATATCTAAGAGAAATAACTGTGCATTCACATAAACTGTATACATTAAAGCAATATTAATGATAGGCAGAGGCAAACCAAATATATAAAATTATGAAAGAATAGATAAAACATTGTACTTTCACATGAGAATATATAATTTGTCTATAATTATGGATTAAATGCTGAACATGCTAAGCTGGGATAAATATCACAAACAATGGTCCACAAGGAAGCTATTATGACAAGATGTAATTTGATTTGCAAGAAGTATCCATGTTTCAGTGTAGTTTCTGAAACTACAACACAGTATCTATGATTCATTAACTTACAAAGGACTGAAATATACTTTGGTTCATGGGTCTAGAGATTGAGAAATCAAAGAACAGAGGAGAAGTGGCTGTTTTGTCTCTGCTGAAGTTGTCCTGAGGTTTCTACTTATTGCTTAAGGCAGGAGAGCAAGCAGATGCATGGGAAAAAGAAAAACACCAGGTGTATCATAATGTTATAACAAGTCTACTGCAATGGAAAAGACATCAGTTCCTCTAAACAACCTTATCACATCATAGTCCACATTCTCTGAATTGACACCATGGTGATCTAAGTCAACCAATCAAATTCTGCAGGAGACAATGGCATTCAAACTGTAGAGTTTAGAATAGCAAAATCACAGAAATGGAGGTGGGGGCATCTTTTGATGAAAGGCAGAGAAGAGAATGCTCTAAATTGATTTTAGTGAGAATTGTACTAAATGCT
>JADRCD010226712.1:3040-21648 GCA_019843815.1 Montemys delectorum
TTTTCCTGCCAGGTTCTAGGATTATGGGCATGTGCCACTAAGCTTGCCTTGATAATATGCTTGTAGTTGAACACTGGGTTTCATGCATGCTAAGCAAGCTGTCTAGCAATTGATCTATATACCTCAAGACATCATTTTCAAAAGTCTTCTGCTGATTGCATTATCTTTGTAGCCCAAGACTTTCAGAGGAGTGCCGTCTGGGAAACTCAGAGGGAATGTTATGGGACTATATACTGAAACCTGGCAGGCAGAAGACTTCTAAACTTTTGTGAAGAGACTTGGCATCAGACCTCATAGTACACTTGGAGGGGGATACATGGTTAGAGATAGTATCTCCATGTGTGCTTAGACAGGTCCAGGTAGAGTACCCAAAGTAGGGAAAAATAACTCAAGGCCATTCAGTTCTAGACTCCAGAAGATCTGCCCAGATGACTTTCCTAAAGAAGACAGGCAGCCTGATTTGTTGGGCCACCGTGTCTCAGCTTCCTGGGCCCTGCAGCAGACTCTTAGATTATATAACTGCATTATTTAAACTATTCTAATGCTACTTCAGTCAAAACTAAAAGTACATATAAAACTAAAAATGGTGGAGACTAGCAGAGGCGGGAGGAAGTGGAAGATAGGAAGAATGTGGCAATGTGCAATCTATGCACAATTGCCCACATTACTTGATGATTACTCCAGTGTTAGTTTCAGTGTTATGCCATGAACTTTAGAACACACTCCTGCAGGCTGTTCTACAGTTTATACCTGTTTCTCTTGGTGATTTATAATATTTTAATTCTGCCTTTGTATTTGCCATGAGGTAATTTTTTTTTTATAATTTAGGCTATCTAATAGAGTAGAAGTTGCCTACAACTGGCTGTTCAAATAGAAATTAGTTAAAATCAAGTAAAATGGACACTTCCACAGGTCATCTGCTATACCCCCTTGTCATGAAACTCATGGCTGCTACTTGGACAATGTCAAGGTACAATATTCTCTCTTTGCAGTTATAGCAGACACCTATTGTCTGTGAAGAGACACCATGAGCAAGGCAATTCATATAAAGGAAAATATTTAATCAGAACTGGCATACAGTTTCAGAAACTTAGTCCATTATTGTCATGGTGGGAAGGATGGCAGCATATAGGAATACATGATACTGGAGAAGGAGCTGAGAGTTCTACATCTTGATTTGCAGGCACTGTCTTCCACATAGGGTAGATCTTGAACATAAGAGTCCTCAAAGCATGCCCCCACAATGACAGAGTTCCTCTAGCAAGGCCACACCTCCTAATACTGCCACTGCATGTAGCCAAGCATTGAAACACATGAGTCTATGGGGCCATGCCTATTCAAACCACTGCATTCCACTCCCTGGATCCCATAAGCTTGTAGCCATATCATAATGCTAAATGCATTGAGTTCAACTTCAAAAGTCCCCATAGTCTATAAAAGTCCTAAATTTAATAAAAATTCCTAAGATCAATGTCTCATTTGAGACTTATGTAATCACTAAACTCTAATTTCCTGTAAAATCAAAATAAAAAAGTGTATCATATATCCAATCTATAGTAGCACAGGATATACATTAGTATTCCAAAATGGAGGAAAGTAAGCATCCTGAGGAAATACTGGACCAAAGAAAGACTGAAAACCATCTGGGCAAACTCCAAACTCTTCATCTCTAGTATCTGGTGTCAAGGTGCTATTCCAATCTCCAACTCCTTTCAGCTTTGTTGACTAAAATACACTTCTTTCTCTTGGACTTGTGCCACTTCCTGTTAGCAGCTTTCCTTGGCAGGAATTCTACGGCTTTGGCATCTCTAAAACCTTGGGGTCTCCAAGGCAATCCAGGCTTCACCTTCACAGCTCCATACAATGGCTTCTCTGGGCCTTGGTGCAGGGACAACCTTGCCTCATGGCTGACCTCAACCATTTATCTTACTTAGTCTGAGAGAGAGAGTTCCCATAAACCCTATCCTTCATTCTAAAGCCATAACTATGTGCCTGAAGCAGCAAGTTCTGATGCTTGCTGGGGCTGGAAGATGGCCCCTGTTGTATTTTGTTCTCATCAGCTTTTTGTTTTCAGTGGTTACATTCATTGCCAAAGCTTGGCTGTCCTAGAACTTCCTCTGTAGACTGACCTTGAGCTCAGAGAGCTGCATGCCTCTGGGCTCCTGAATGCTGGGATTGAAAATATGCACCATCATGCCAGAACTTAAGCTTTTCTTTAATTCGTTTTCACAAAATGGAAACTTAGCTGGGTGAGATCTTGGCCAAAGGCCACCTCCTCCTTAATTCTATTTAATATCTTTAATCTGTTTATCTCCTTGAACACAGGATTTTATGTCCTAATGCTCCCTTAATGCTTGTAACCATACATTCTTTCTAAGCTTGATAGTTCAACAAAACCCTCTTCATAAGGGTGAACCATCGGATAAGGACAGAGTTTATACTAGTCTATTTTGAGATTTCCTTTCCTAATGCAATGAATTTAAATTTTTTCATCTTAGCCTTTGGTTTACTCTTTGGATAACAGCAAAAAGAAGCCATATTCTTCATCAAAATATCACAAGAATGGTCTCTAGGCAGCATACTAAAAATCCTTCTCTTCAGAAACCTCTTGACCCAGGACTGCAGAGTTCAAATCACCCTCAGTACCATATTTCAAATAATATGGAAGACACCATACATGTCTTCTATATTCCAACTTGGATAGCCCAATAAGCTCTGATTAAAGCATTCCACTGCTTTCCTAATCCAAAGTCTCCAAATCCATATTTTTCCAAACGAAAACATGGTTAGGCCTACCACAATAATGCCCTAGTTCCTTGCACCAATTTTTGTCTTAGTTTGGGTTTTATTACTGTAAAGAGACATCATGACCAAGGCAACTCCTGTAAAGGAAAACATTGAATCGGGGCTGGCTTACAGTATCAGAGATTTATTCTATGATTATAATGGTAGGAAGTATGGCAGCATACAAGCAGACATGGTGCTGGAGAAGTATCTGTGAGTTCTTCATCTTGATCTGTAAGCAGCTAGAAGACTATCTCTCACACTGGGCAGAAATTGAGCCTAGGAGACCTCAGAACCTGCCCCCACAGCAATAGTTCCTCCACCAAGGCCACATCTTCTTCAACAAAGCTATGCCTCCTAATAGTGCCATCCCCATGAGCAAGCATTTGAACATGATTCTCTGGGGCCATACCTATTCAAACCACCACAGGATTTTTTTTTATATTAACATTTGTATAGGGGAATACAATTCCTTAGCTGTGATTTAGATATTTGATTTAAGTGGTGACAGCCTGGCCTTTTGCTGTGTCATAACTTATGGAACTGTCTCAAGCAGAAATCCATGAGATTTTTGTAAGCAGATCTTTTGTTAGTTGATGCAGCCTGTCTTTCATGCCTTGTTTTTAATCATGTCTTGTGTTGTATACCTATGATTCTAGCACTCGGGAGGCTGAGGCAGGAAGATTGTGAGTTTGTTACTAGCCTTGTCTACATAATATCAAACTGTATCTCAAAAGCTATGCTTTTATATTAGGTCAGTTAAGTGTGATACACAATATTTACCAAATGTGTGTAGTTTATAAAAAGCAAAGTCGTGACATAGTAAAGGATGCAATTCTTTGTTACATATTAAATCAGGAATAGCAGCATGACTGATGACAACTGTATTTCTATATTAATGAAAATAGGTAATTATTAATTTCATAGTAAAACTAGTAAATTGCATTTCAAATTACCTGAAATAGTTACCATTTCATACATATCTTAAGATACTTGCTAACTGCTGTGGTTTGTCATGTGTGTTTGTGATTTAGGGAAATGAAATATTTAATTAGTAGTTAACTACAAATAAATACCCACTTGTCTTCATTCCTGTGTGCAAATTCTCTTTCTTCTACCAACCATCCTCTTAGGACCTTCAGGCTAACCACCATTGACTTGTGCTAGAAAGATGGCTCAGGGTGATAAGCCATTTCCTACCAACTCTGATGACCTGAGCTCAATTCCCAGAGCCCTCTTGGTAGGAGGAGAGAACTGACTTCTGCAAATTGGTCTCTGATGTTCACATTCATTCTATGGTCACAGATAAGTAAATATTTTTTTTACGAAAAAAGAACCTACAACCAAACCATCCAATAATAATTTTTGCATAAATCCATCATTTGATTAATGGTTATGAATGGTGTTTTTGTTAATAAAGCTCTTATTCCTTTTCCTCGTAGAGCTAGAATATTTTCTAGGACTTTTCACCATGTGTGCTATTTAGCTATTGTCCTGACTTGTTCATACTGAACAAATAGTACTCATTTTGTAGCAGTCCTAATTGGTCCTCTAAGAACTTAGTTGCCCAACATCAAATAGGTCAAATGTGATATAACTAGAATTTGAACATAGATGTGTGTCACTCCACAGTCTATATACTAGATTCACGTTCTCTTCTACCATTTACTAGTTGATGAGCCTGCACCACCCCATCATCCCAGGACAATAGCCTTTCCAGAGCTGCCCCAGAAAGGCTGGCCCCTCAGGCCTCACTACTTCCTCCTCAGGGAACCTGATGGCTTTGGTGAATGTGCTGGAGGCTGTCCCTGGTGCCTCCCCAAATTGACAGAAGACGACAGAGCAGCCCTGCCAACAAGATCAGAGTGAGAAATCCCCCTGTCACAGTCTGAGATAAAATGTGTTTTGTGGAAACAACAGTTCTGTGTTGACTCATCTTGAGCTTATTCTCAGCAAAAATCCCAAGCTGTTTTCACACATGCTGCTGTGAAGCAAAACTCCTCCATCTTGTTAAGCACGTGGTAAGCTGGACCTGGGAGCTCACCCACAGGAAGAATTCTCATCTGCAGATCTAGAGCAGGAAGAGGAAGACAGCGCAGGAATGTGAGATTGTGGATGCGAGACACTGTTTTGGAGCACAATGGTTTCTTCTTTCCAAACTCACACTGATTAAAATATGATAGGATTTTTCTTAATTGGGCAGTGATTCATTTTAGCAGTCATTCATTCAAATAGCAATGCACTGAAGCAGACATTTGCTTAAAGAATCATCCACATGTTTGTCCAGTCATCGACCACCTAATCTCCCTCTGGTCATGCCTGTGATATACAAGAGGATATTTGAAGAAGAAGGAAGCTTAATGCTTAGCAGCCACATTCGATGATGTATTCAAGGACCAGGAGACTTGGTAGCCTGGAGAAGAGTTTTATGTTGACTTTATCTTTGCCAAATAGTGTGCTGGGAAAATTGAGTGCAGGTAGTAATAGTGATATTTTTCCATGATAGAGATTTTCATCTCTTGAAGTCATTTATATATAGTCTGGTCTGTTCTTCATCCTATTGTTACTGAAAGGTGTGTTTTCAGAGTGTGATACAAGTTCTCAGCATGGTTTTTAAGTATATAACAATATTTCCATACATTTGCTTGTACAATGTGACACTTTTAGTTTATCCAGCATATAAGAAGTCGTCACCTTGCATCCTAGTGTGTGGCTGTAAAGACTGACCATTCAAACGGAAATTATAGACAGAAAACATAATTGGTGGCAGATATATGACTTTTTCATAAATCTCAAATAAGTTTCATAAACATTCAAAACAATCTTGTCATGTTTATAGGCGAATATAGATCTGGGAATATTGTAAAACTAACACATATGTACCACACCCTGGTTTTAAACTATACATACATTGAAAGCGAAAGGGCATTATTTTTTTTGAAGCACTTCCCACAAGCAGCTTGAATGGTACTTCCTGGTCTTCATTTTCTCAGTGATGGAGTCTGAGAAGATAGCATGGATCTCCTTCCAGTATTTCAGCCTTTGTGAGGTCACTATGAAATACGAGAACTTCAGGAATGTGACTTTTTTTTTTTTTTTTTTTTTTTTTTTTGCTGGCCCCTTTTCCTCTGGCACATCTTCCAACATTCTGTGGTAGCTGATCCCCTCCTGTCTGACAGTGTTTGAATTTGCCAAGCTCCCCTGGCTGCTAACTCAACAACAAAGTCTGGGGTTCTGTAGTTTCTGTTGTTTTTTTCTATAACTTTAGTTATGTTTAGAGGCAATGTCCACATTCCAGGTTGCCACATTTAGTTTCTCTGCGTCCTTTTGTATGGTTTATGCCCAGGTCCTTCTTTTGATTACTTTAGTGGGGTGTTCTGAGAATTTATCAGTAGGAGGCCACAGGACAACATATATTTTGCTGGCTACTTCATTGGGTATGTGTAACTGAACTCTAGATACCTAGTGAATAATCACTGGCAATTTGAAAAGAAGCAATGTTAGTAGAGATGATTCTGTACCTCTGTTTTCTGCACTATGATTTGTGGACTGAAAATGATCTAGTGGCAGAGTTTGTACTTTATGCAATTATTCAGAGTTACTCTTTCATAGCAACTGAAACCGATCCATACTCTTGGGGAAATGGTATTATTTAACTCAACTGTGGTAGCTGAAATTAGGCATCTTGAGCCTATGGGAAGTAAAGGCCCCCTGTAATCTGCAGAACTGAGTTCCAAGAGAATTGCAAATAGCAATTAAACTTCCAGTTTACCTGAGAACAAACAAATAGCTAAGCAACTGCTTCCTGCCTCAGTAGTCACGCTGAGTTACCAGGACTGAGCAGCATGAATTATAGAAGCTCTCCAGCATGACAGAGAGTCCATTAGGCAGCACCGGTCCATAGGAAGTAATGGAATTGTTCAAATTATTATAGATCTATCACTATCAATACCACTGAAGGTCCCAAATATTATTCCTCCCAACATGAGTGATTTGGTTTTGTTTTTGTTTCTTCACACACTAAAGAGAACCCAGTAAGATTCTAAATACCTGAAGTACACTGAGATATGTTTCTTTTGCAATTAGGGCTTTTATAATTACTATAGATTAAGTTTTTAAAACATGTGTGTTTCATTCAATTGGAACTGGAAAGGAAGTAAATGAAAATAAAAAGAATAATTTCCTTTTCCAATAAAGCTTAGATAATGATGAGCAAGAAAATGGCAGACAGGGATCAAACCAGGACATGAAGGTGGATGAGTAGCCAAATGTGGAAATACAGAATCAAGGCTTTATTGAGCACTGGTCGCTGCTATAGTTCTAAACAATATGGTAAAATCATTAGTTTACAAATAGTTGCAAAGAGCTTTACTGAGTAGAGGGAAGCCTTCAGAGGAATTCATTTCCATTGACTTAAAAAAGAAAATAGCCATTTTTTTCCAGTTTTTACTTTGTGGTACGAAACATGCTATTATTTGGCAGGGAGTGGGTACAGAGACCATACCCTAATGAAGCAGGTATAAATATCAATCCAGCTTTGGGAAGACAACAATTTAAGATATTTGAGAAAGTGAGTGCTGCTTAAGAAATAGAAGTGGTATTTCTTGATTAGAGCCCTGGATTAGTGACCACGTTTCTTTTTCTATTATTATTTTAGAGATGCTGTTAGGTCATTGGCAATTGACATTATTAGGAGAAAAGGATAAGCATGTAGCAAAACCACTGTTGTAGTCTTTCCATTTACAGACCTTGAAGATTCAATGGTAGTGAGGAGCTTTATTCACCCAGAAGTTGCTTTGTGGAGGGGGCCTGCTTTCTTGACATTCTGAAAACATAATTCTTTGCTGATTTTTTTAAGAGTTTTTTTTTTTTCAGAGTCAGCCCATTTAACACATTCTGTACTCAAAGCCCCCACAGTAACATATAGACACCATTTGCTTCCTCTTTGCGAAACATTTGGAAATAATTCACTGCTAAGATTTTTCATTTTGTTTGTGTCTGATAGAATTTTCCACGTTTTTTGTTGTAAATAATATAGCATATTCTTTAATTTTAAACAGCTTAAACAGTCATCCTTCTGTGTCCAACTGGCTTTTGTTAAAGGAGGGGTATCCTAAATTGTTCACTATTGAATCAGATTAAAATGACTTTTGTGTTAGTCCAATAAAACTCATCTGCTTGTCTTTTGTGGAGGGGTCATGTGCCTGGATTCTGGCATATGGCTCACACACAGAAAGAACCTTTTTCTTCCCCTTATTTTTTGTGAGTATCTCTATTAGAGTCCCAGTCAAAAGTGTGTGCCTGTTTGTAAATGTTTGGGGATAAATTGTATTTTCAAACAGTTTTGCTATTGGGGGCAACTGGATTATAGGGACTGAATGCAGGGCCTCACATGCTTTACCACTGGGCTCTACTACAAATCTGAGCTTTTTAAATTTTGACCAACACAGATGGCGACCCAAAAAGCCAACCATTAGACTGAGCACGGAGATCCCAGTAGAGGAGTTATGGGAAGGATTAAAGAAGCTGAAGGGGTTTGCAACAACATCAACCAACTAGATAACACCCCCCCCCCCCAAAGCTCCCTGGGACAAAACCACCAACCAAACAGTACACATCAAGGGACTCGTGGCTCCAGCTGCAGACATAGCAGAGGATTGCCTTGTCTGGCCTCAAGGGGAGGAAACGCCCTTGGTCCTTTGGAGGCTTGATGCTCCAGCACAGGGGAATGCTAGGGCAGTGAGGTAGGGATGTGTGGGTGTGTGAGGGGGAGCACCCTCATAGAGACAGGGGCACGGGGAGAGGATAAGGTGTTTGCAGAGTGGAAACTGGAAAGGGAGATAAAAATATACCCAGGTATATAAATATGTAAAATAACCAATAAAAAAATTGTAGAGGGAGGTTGCTAATCTGAATCAATGAGCCTTAGGTAGGGTCTGGAGGCTCTGACATTTGTATTTTTAAACAAATTGTAGATCATAGGAAAACAATGAACAAATATGAATGCACATGCACACACACCATTTCTCAGTTTTAAATATTTTATTACATTTTATTTGTTTGTGTGTGTGTGTGTGTCTGTGTGTGTGTGTGTGTGCATGGGGGGGGCAAGTACAAAGCGTGTATGAGTTGTTTTTTTTTTCTTTTACCATATGAATCTTGGGAACCAAAATTGGACATAAGTGTTGATAGCAAGCACCTTTACTCAATGAGCCATGTTGGTGGTATCTAAACAATTGTAGACTTGAAGAAACCCTGGAGCCTGTCTGCAGAGTCAAATCAGGGAAGTCTCCATTAGTTACAGCCGAGGAAATGAATATATTCTGTAAGGAGGAATTGTGTGTTCATGAAGACTTCATTACAGGCTGCACTTGAACCCCTATTTTACGTTACTGGCCACTCAGTCTAAAGCCCAAATCCTTGAGTCCTCTCTGAATGGCATGACAACTTCACCTGTTAGTCAGCTCAGAAGCGCACCTCGGGTTCTCTGCTTGTCTATTTCCCATCCCCACAGTCCTGGCCTGCTTTCTATCTCTTGCCTTAAGTCCCAGAACACCCTTAATGGCCTTATCCTTGGTTGTTATCCTTGTTTTGCTTGAATCTTTCTACCAAGCATTTAGAATCATCTTTATAAAATAGAACCCAGATTCCCCAGTCAGCCTGGAGCTCCCACTGCTGAATTTTTTTAGCAGTTTGTGTCTGCTTGTAGAATAAATGCACACCCTTGGCCCAGGTTGCTGAAGGCCTATACTCTTTTAAGGACCTTCTGATTGGTGGGCCAAGTACATTTACAGCTTAGCAGATTGAGCTTTGAATGTGTTTTCTTCTGACATATTCCATCTATGCTTTCTCATCTTGGTGATTATTTCTTCTACAATAGTTACCTTGCATTAGGGCTGGAGAGAGAGTTCAGTGATAGAAGACTTGCCCATCATGTGCAAGCTCTGGGTTCAACTCCTAACTTTATAGAACTACAAACAAAGCAAAACACAGAATAAAACCAACCAACAAACAAAAAATATAGCCAGGTATCATTTCACATACAAGGAATTCCAATACCTGAGAGGCTGTTGAGGAGACTTCTAAGTAAGACAGGCAGGGCCTCGTTGGCTATATTGCTGCACGACAAGCCTGAGCTACAAATGAGACCTGGTCTCCAAAGAAAAGCACATCAGTCAAGCACTTGGTCAGGATGTACAAGACTCCAGCTTCAGTCTTCAGTAATACAAAAGGGAAACAAAGGAAACATAATTTGAATGTGTTTTTTTTTTTTTTCTGGCTCACTGAAATTTTTGACCAAGGGAGAAAAATGTGTATGTATAATGTGTGTGCGTGTATAATTGCACTATGTTCTTTTCCTTTTATCTCAATATTTTCCAATAATATATTATTAGTTAATGAATGTTTATTGAATAAACTGTTCTGGAACTCATCAGGCTGTACATCAGGCTGGCCTCGAACTCAGAAATCTGCCTGCCTCTGCCTCCCAAGAGTTAAGACTAAAAGCGTGCGCCACCACTGCCCAGCCTCAAAATTCTTAAAGGTGCCTTGGCTTTAGCCTTTTCTCTTGAATTTTCACTTTCTGAGAATTCACTAATTCCTTTAAATGTTCATTTATAGACAACTTGTTGAAAACCTCTAATTATGAAATGTTCTCACATCATTTACTTTAGATTGTATGGGACTGAAATTATTGAGCATTAGGTAGACATTGATTTGAATTCTGTAAGAATGAAAATTTGTCATAATTATGACTTATTTCTGTAAATAAATTTTAACTAGCATTACTATTTGTCACTCAAAGATTTGAGTAGTGCTACACTGGGAACTTTCCAATTCAGGAGTTAAAAGTCCACAATTTTCTCCCTAAAAAGGCATGAACTTTGTTCTTCGATGAGTGAAGAATAGATAGATTTATCTGGTAATCTAGTTTATTTAGATTAGGGGTACAGAACTGCAATCTGTAGTTCTTGATGTTGCTGTTGGTGAGCAGAATACATTTTCATTTAGTTACTTACATTTAAATAAGCTGAGACCTGACTTGTTGCTAGTTTCATAAGATACCCCACACTCTTGAAGAAAATATTCTTTGAGGTGCTGTGGCTCAGTGGCAGAAGAGCTTACTGTTTAATGCTTACTATACAAGCCCTGACAGGATAGCCCTAGCACTGACGTGAAGCATCATATGGTACCTCACATCCATATATCAGAACACCTTCAGCAACATGGAAGGGAGAACCAGGAGACTCCCCCAAAGTCCTGGGCCAGATAGCCTGGTTTATGAAACGGAGAGAATACCAGACCCTGCCTCAAAGAAGGTGGAAGGATTCACAACAGAGATATTTCTCTGAATGTCACATGTTCCATGCTGTGAACACATCTGCACTTAACATGTACATATGTACATACACATGGCACACATACACACAATAAAAAATTAAAATACTCATTAAAAAAATCTTTCTTTCCAAGAGTAAGCTATGAAAAGGCTACATGTATTCTTTCAACAAGTTGTGACTGAAACCTTTCATTAAGCTCAGTGTATAGAACAAAAGTGCTAGTTGAGTCTGTCTTTATTTGGGTTATTTCTCTAGTTCCAGGACATCTGTGACTGCCACCCCTGCCCCCAACTTTCATTTTCTTCCATTGTGAGCTCTCATTTGCTCATTTCTCCTTCCATGTTCATTACTGTCAGCTCATATCCTTTAGGATGGGGCTCCTAGGTTGCTTGGGCCAACTTTACTGAAGATCTAATGCAAAGGGGCTCCTTTTTTTTTTCTTTTTTAAAAATTACTCTTGCTATGCAGTGGTGGCATATGCCTTTAATCCCAGCACTTGGGAGGCAGAGGCAGAGGCAGGAGGATTTCTGAGTTTCAGGCCAGCCTGGTCTACAGAGTGAGTTCCAGGACAGCCAGGGGTATACAGAGAAATGCTGACTCAAACAAACAAACAAGCAAGCAAAACAAAAAAATTACTCTTATTTTTACAGTCCCCCCTCATGGTCCTTCCTCCCACAATTTCTCATCTCATTCCTCCTCTGCCCTGTCTTCAAGAGGATGTCTCCACACCCCCACAGCACCCCTACTCCCTGCCAGGCCTCCCCATTCCCTGGGATCTCAAGTTTCTCAAGAGATAGACTCCTCTTCTCTCACTGAGGCCAGACCAGGAAGTCCTCTGCTGTGTATGTGTCAGGGGCCTCAGACCAGTTCCTGTATGCTGCCTGGTTGGTGGCTCAGTGTCTGAGAGATCTCGGGGGTCCAGGTTAGTTGAGACTGCTGGTCTTCCTATGGGGTTGTCCTCTTCTTCAGCGTCTTACATCCTTTCCCCAATTCAACCACAAGGGTCCCCAATTTCAGTCCAATGGTTGGGTGTAAATATCTGTATCTGTCTCATTCAGCTGCTTATTAGGCCTCCCAGAGGCCAGCTATGCTAGGTTTCTGTCTATAAGCACACATAGCTTCAGTAATAGTATCAGGCCAAGAAGTCTCACAAAGGAGCTCTTGAAAAAAATTATCCTAAAGTTCAAATCCATTTACATTTCTGTATATAATGAAGCTCACTCTGCAAGAACTCTGGCAAGCACTGGAGTTGGGATCTCACTTCACTCTGACAGGCTCTGAGCTTAGCTGCTCAGGGCCTCTCTCTTCACTCATGTGGTGCTGGTGTGACAGCATATACATGTCTGGTTACTGACAATCTATTTTTATTACATGTTTTATTTTTAGAAGCTCTCCAGTAAATTACAAATTCTTAATATTACTCTCTGATCCACCTTAGATGTAAAACCTATTTATAGCATTTTGGAAATGGTTTTACACTAAATACTTACTGTGATTATTAAAATTTTTTCATTAGGGATGAGTCTTTAAAACTTTCAGCTGTAAGGTATATGATATTTCTTCAATCCCAACATTCTCCAACTCTTAGCTTCTGAGAGCATTTTTATAACATTTTCATATTCTGTGTGTCCCCTTTTTGTCTTTATATTTGATGGACAGACACATTTGAATGACAGTTCATCTTCCCTTTCAACACTCTCCTAACCAGAATTATCCAAACCACAGATATTTCTGTCTATACTTAGCACAATAACAATAATAATAGATTTTCATAATGCTTACTCAGAGACATTGTAAGACTCATAAATGACTCCTATATCATTAAGAAAGGGGGAAAGGGAGTCCTTGAGAAAATATTTTTATTGCTTTATCATTGAATAATCTCAGGTTCTTGGTATGCACACTAACATTCTTTTTTATTGGATATTTTATTTATTTATATTTCAAATATTTTCCCCTTTCCAGATCTCCTCTTCCGAACTCCCCTATCCCATTCCCCCTCCCCCTGCCTCTATGAGGGTGCTCCCCAACCCATCCATTCCTGTTCTCCCTCCCTGGCATTCTACACTGGAACATCAAACACTATCAGGCCCAAGGGCCTCTCCTCCCACTGATGTCCAACAATGCCATCCTCTGCCACATATGTGACCAGCACAATGGGTGCAGGAAGTTCTTGCTGATGGAAGCTGTCTCCTGAGAGACTCTGCCAGAGCTTGACATACAGAAGCAGAAGCTCACAGCCAACCATTGGACTGAACTCAGGAGTCCCTTATGGAGGAGTTAGAGAAGGGACTGAAGGAACGAATGGGGTTTGCAGCCCAATCAAGGGAGCAACAGTGTCAACAGGCACACTAATTGTCTTACCTCCTTCATGGCAGTCCACACTAATATATTCCCCTATGTTCCCATGGCAGGGCCTGAGAAACCCCTTTACCACAATGCTCTAAACAAGTTGGATGGAGATAGCAAAAGAAACAAAAAGCTATTTGGTAAAAAACTTAGTCTAGGCATTGTGGTAAAAAAAATAAATGCTGCCCACTGACTGATAATCTAGACCCCAGACTTCCAGGTCAGTCATACCATAGTACAGCATGATGAGGAAAGAAAAAGAGGAGGAAATAAACTTATAGAGCCTTCACACTGGCAGTTGGGACTCTGGCCTGGAAGTGATGTGCATCATTTTTGCATTTGACATATAGAACTAAAGTCCTAGGGTATTATTCAGTGCAGCAGCCAGGGCAGAATCTTACTGTGTATCTGGATTTATTTTCATTTTTTTAACTAGTTCTTTTATTTATTTACATTTCAAATTTTATCCCCCTTCCCAGTTTCCCCTGAACAAGGCCCCCGTCTCCTCCTCCTTCCCCCCACCTCTATGAAGGTGCTCGCCCATCTGCCTACCCACTCCTGCCTCAGCAGCCAAGTGTTCCCCTATCTGGGTCATCAAGCCTCCATAGAACCAAGGAGCTCCCATCCCAGTGATGCCAGATAAGGCAGTCCTCTGCTACATATCCACTTGGAGCCATGGGTAATTCCTGTACACAATCTTTGGTTGGTGATTTAGTACCTGGGAGCTTTGGGGGTCTGGTTGAGTGATATTGTTGTCCTTCCTGAGAGGCTGCAAACCCCTTCAGCTCCTACCGTCCTTGCCCTAACTTCCCCATTGGGGTTCCCATGCTCAGTCTAATGTTTGACTGTATACAACCACATCTGTATTGATCCAGCTCTGGCAGAGCCTCTCAGGGGACAGCTATACTGGGCTACTATCAGTAAGCACTTCTTGGCATTAGCAATAGTGTCTGGGTTTGGTGTCAACAGATGGGATGGATCCCTAGGTGGGGCAGTCTCTGGATGGCCTTTCTTTCAGTTTCTGTTCTACTCTTTGTCCCTGCATTTCCTTTTGACAGGAAGAATTCTAGATTAATATTTTTGAGGTGGGTGGGTGGCTCCATCCCTCAACTGGAGGCTGTGCCTATCCACTGACTATGATCTCTACAGGTTCTATCTCCCCATTGTTTTGTATTTCAGCTAAAGTCCTCTGTGTTGGATCCTGGGAACCCCTTGGATCTCTGGCATCTGGGACTTTCCAGTGGGTACTCCCAGTTCCCTCCCCCACTGCTACATATCTACTTTCAAATTCCTGACCCTCTGTACTTCTCCCCTATCTCTTCCTATTTCTGAACTGGCCCCCTTTTGTCCCTCCCTCTCCGCTCTCCCTCCCAGATCGCTCTTTCCCTCTACTTCCCAGAGATTATTCTTTTCCCTCTACTGAGTAGGACTGTAGCATCCACACTTTGGTGTGATCTTCTTTCATTTTGGATTTCATATGATCTGTGAGTTGTATCGTGGGAACCCCTAGCTTCTTTTTGGCTAATATCCACTTATCAGTGAGTACATGCCATGTGTGTTCTTTTGTGATTGGGTTACCTCACTCAGGATGATATTTTCAAGTTCCATCTATTTACCTGTGAATTTTATGAAATAATTATTTTTTTTGAAATAATTATTTTTGATAGCTGAGTATTACTCCATAGTGTAAATATACCACATTTTCTGTATCCATTCTTCTGTTGAGGAACATCTGGGTTGTTTCTATCTTCTGGGCTATTATAAATAAGGCTGCTGGGAACATAGTGGAGCATATATCCTTGTTATATGTTAGATAATCTTTTGGGTATATGCCCAGGAGTAGTATCTGAACTTTTAGTAACTCAAACTGCTTGTCCAAGATTTTTAATGACTATCCTAACACCTATATGATCATATAGGTTTCTGTTCTGTATCTCTTGCCTCAACCTCCTGTGTACTGGAATTATAAGCATGAGCCACCATGCCAAGCTTAAAGTCATTAATGAAACAATAGGTTTAAGAGAGGCAAGTAACTTTGTGGATAGAAACAACTGCCCAATAGCTTATCTTCTCGAGACTTACCCTTAGAAAAAAACTGACTCTGACATTTGTCCTCTGACCTCCACATGTACAGTGATACTAATGTACCTGTATTTCCACAACATACACATACATACACACAAAATTAATAAATTAATACTTTTAATTTCATAATTATACAAATTTGAGAAATACTAATTAGTGTAATTTCTTTTGGAAGAACACAATTAACTATCCTGATGGGATTGAGGAAATTTATATTGTATTATAACTATTGTTTTAGAGTAATATTGGACTACAAGAAATTTGTATCAAGAAAAGTATTGTTGGAACTAAAAGTGGAAATAACATTTTCCCATACCATTGTAGTAGGAGTGCAGTGTTTACACGGAGACCTCCTCTCTGTTGGAAACATGGAGATGCAGTAAGTAACTGTGCTTCGTGGCCTCTGCCATGCTTTTCACTTAATACCTTGAACATCCATTAGAATTCTTGGGGCTTCAACTTTCAAACCTGAAAACAAAGAAGTGGTTGTAATAGTACCAGCCTCTATTGCTGATTGTCCTAGGACATAACACACAGTGTACATACTTCTGATATTGTTTGCTTTTTCACAGCTGAGCAGTCTAATGTACACATATTTTCCACAGTGTGATACTAGCACATCAATCAAAATAAGATTCCTTTATGTTGAAAATTCACAGGTAATATGTTAAATTTAAGATAATTACTACACCAGAATGAAATATAGGTCCACTCTCCCCTGCCATTTCTATTTTATTTCGAGCTCCCTTAATTTCTCTGTGAATGTCATTCTCACTTTTGAACCTTCAGAGCCATATGCAAATTTGAGGCTGACACAAAGCACACTAATTAGAGAAGGATATCTTCACACTGTTCACATGACTGTGGCCTCATTTTATCTTTGTCCCAGGACAGAAGATGAGATAATAGATACTTGTGAATGACTTACCCTGACGTGTGCACAGCCATATATCATGACCTTAATCACTATCTTCTCAATTGATCACAATCCACACATCTCATTTGCTTTAAGTTACATGTCAACCATTTATGTCTACTGCCATTGGATGTGCTGTTAATTCTTCATTGAGTTACTGTAATGCTTATGATGTAATGCTTTACGTTCAATAAAGATGGTGTTCAATGCTTATGATGATGTGGTCTAAATCGTCAACATGCTGCATTCCTTCATTGCAGCATGTAATCATATTTATTAAATTTGAAGTTACCAGCTTTACTTTCCAATATGAAAATTCACTGAAGTACCTGGATTGCCAAGAGCATATTATCCACTTTGTTTCAAAGCTCTGTAAGTGTGCTACTTAAACCAAGTGCTTCGATTCTTCTCCTGAAAAGGGTGTGTTGTTCTTTCAAGTGCCATTAAGAGTAATTTAATGCATCTACAAGAAACTCTGCATAATGATGAACACCTGCAATCCCAGTGACTCAGGAAGCTGAGGCAGGAGAACCACAGAACCACAAAGGTTTGAGAACAACTTAAGTAATTTAGAAAGACTAAAATTAAATAAAGTAAAATTAAAATTATAAAGGGCTGGATATTTAGGTCAGTGGAAAAGTTTTTAATATCCATCATAATCTCAAAAGGAAGGAAAGGAGGAAGGAAGAGGAGGAGCAAGGTAGAACGGGAGGGAGGGAAGATAGATGAGGGAAGAAATTATGTTTTAGTTAGGGTTTCTATTGATCTGATGAAACACCATGACCAAAAAGAAAGTTGGACAGAAAAGGGTATATTTGGCTTATACTTCCATATTACTGTTCACTATTGAAGGAAGTCAGGACAAAAAAATCAAATAGGGCAGAATCCTGGAGGCAGGAGCTGATGAAGAAGCCATAGAGGGTGCTGCTTACTGGCTTGCCTCACATGGCTTGCTCAGCCTGATATCTTACAGAATCCAGGACCATCAGCCTAGGGACAGCACCATCTACAATGGGCTGGAGCCTGCCCACTTGATCTTTGAAGAAATGCCTTACATCTGTGTCTTATGGACGCATATCCTCAACTGAGGCTCTTCCTCTCTGATGACTCTAGCTTGTATGGAGTTGCAATTCCAGCCATGACAGATGGAATGGAATGGAGGGAAAGAAAAGGGTAGGGAAGGAAGAAAGAAGAAAGGAAGGGAGACTGTGCAAAGATAGGAGGAAAAATGCAAAGATGGGAATAAGTAACAAATTCTACAGGACGAAAACCTCTTGCTTATTATTAAGCTACATGCAGTACTGTGGTATAAATGAACACAAACTCTTTTATTGGTTCCAAAGAATTTTTAACACCTCCTTGCTGCAGATTCATCTGTATACATGCTAATAATCCTCATCAACACTAGTGAGATGGTAATTTGATTTATTTGTTGACTTTTACATTTTTAATCACTGGAACAGATCAAATAAATAAACAAATGGGGCTGGACCTAAACAATTCTAAGAATGTTTGCTGTTTCATTTAATTATCCCAGCTAATATGTTTCCATTTTTATATCATGATTATGTATTTAAATATATGTTACAAAAGTGCCTTGGAAACGTTTCTTAAATCCATCAGTTATTAGCCTTGATGAGCAAAATTCAAACTTAAGAAATTTATTCCTAATACAAATGTTGCAACATAACAACCATTTTTGTCTCTGGGCCAATATTCTCATTTTGCATTTTTTTCCTTTACACTCAATCCAGACAGATCCCTGTGATTTTTTTGGCTTTGGAAACAGCGGAAGAGGTCTCAGAAATAGTGTGGAGTTTTCCCATAGTAATTGGTAGTGATTAGCTACAGGATGTTGTTGATAAGATTCTGTACCTCTGATTTGAGAAATGAAAGCTGCTGTTAACTGTTGATGTCTGCTGAGGTTTAGCAGCAGAAGAGGGTGCAGAGTTGTAGCATTTTGGATCTTCCCATTTAATGGAAAAGAGGTTTGGGCTGGACAGCTGAACACCCTGAATTTCAATGCATGTTGTGCTCCTAAGTAACTTTGTGACTTTGAAGAAGTCAATTAACTTTATGTAATCATTTTTTCTCCTCTCTCTCTCTCTCTCTCTCTCTCTCTCTCTCTCTCTCTC
>JADRCD010226713.1:0-25083 GCA_019843815.1 Montemys delectorum
TTTGGTAGTATTTCCCCTTTAGAATAACACAGAAGTAGAGGCTCACAGCCATCCATTGAACTGAATATAGGGTCCCCAATGAAGGAGCTAAAGAAAGGACCCAAGGAGCTGAAGAGTTTGTAGCCCTTAGGACAAACAACAATATGAACTAACTAGTACCCTCAGAGCTCCCAGGGACTAAACTACCAACCAAAGAGTACACATGGTGGGACTAATTGCTCCAGCAGCCTATGTATAATAGATGATGGCCAAGTGGGTCATCAATGGGAGGAGAGGCCCTTGGCCCTGTGAAGGTTCTATGCCCCAGTGTAGGGGAATGCCAGAGCCGGTAAGCAGGAGAGGGTGGGGTGGCAATTATAGCTGTTGTCAGTTAATGCCATAGTCTCATCATGTCCAGAATAGTATCTGAACCTCTTCTACACATCCCTAAGCTCTTGCATTCTTTCTGTTTCCTTTGTAGCAATGCATTCAGAGCCTTGGTAATATATAAGTATCTTATTCTCTCTTATTCTCAGCACTTGATGAGTTAAGCATTTCTATATTAGCTTTAGCCTATTGCAAGCCTATTGAGCAAGGTTGACAGCATCCAAGGTCTGTGTATATGAATATAAATATTTAGAAAACATACACACAGAGGTCCATTTGGGAAAATAACAACTGAAGGTTCTACTCTATGTTATTTGACTCCTCCCACTCCAGTCATGGACATTTTAAAAAATCACAACTATAGGAAAGTCCAAAAATTAACATATACTGCTTCTGCCAATATTCCAACAAGTAGAACACAGACTCCAGAAATTTCTATCATGCTCATGGTTTGGTAGAGTTAATATAGTAAAAATGGCCATCTTGCCAAAAGCAATCTACAGATTCAATGCAATCCCCATCAAAATTCCAAATCAATTACTCACAGAGTTAGAAAGAGCGATTTCCAAATTCATCTAGAATAACAAAAACCCCACAATATCCAAAACTATTGTCAGCAATAAAAGAATGTCTGGTGGAATCACCATCCTTGACCTTAAGCTGTACTACAGAGCAATTGTGATAAAAAAAAAAAACCTGCATGGTATTGGTATAGTGACAGGCAAGTGGATCAATGGAATAGAATTGAAGACCCAGAAATGAAAGCGCACATCTATGATCACTTGATATTTGACAAAGGAGCTAAAACCATCCAGTAGAAAAAAGAAAGCATTTGCAACAAATGGTGCTGGCTCACATGGCAGCTAGCATGTAGAAGAGTGCAAATTGACCCACTCTTATCTCCTTGTACAAAGCTCAAGTCCACCTCACACCAGTCAGAATGGCTAAGATCAAAAACTCAAAGGACAGCAGATGCTGGCAAGATTGTGGAGAAAGAGGAACACTTCTGTTTTTTTAAATAGAAAATTTTTCTTTTTTTTTTTTAAATAGAAATTTTTTTCTTTTCTTTTTTTAAAATTAGGTATTTTCTTTATTTACATGTAAATATCTCCTTTCCCAGTTTTCCCTCTAAAACAAACAAACAAGCAAACAAACAAAAACAAGAACAAACCCCTGTTGCCTCCCCCTCCTCATGCCTGCCACCCCACCCTCTCCCACTTATTGGCCCTGGCATTCCCCTACACTGGGGCACAGAACCTTCACAGGGCCGAGGTCCTCTCCTCCTATTGATGATCGAATTTGCAATCCTCTACTATGCGCATGCTGCCAGGACAATCAGTCCCATCATGTATAGTGTTTGGTTGGTGGTTGAGTCCCTGGGAGCTCTGAGGGTACTAGTTAGTTCATATTGTTGTTCGTCCTAAGGGGCCGCAAACCCTTCAGCTCCATAGGTCCTTTTCCTTCATTGGTGACCATGTACTCAGTTCAATGGATGGCTGTGAGCCTCTACATCTGTATTAGTCAGGTATTGTCAGAGCCTCTCAGGAGATAGCTATATTTAGGCTGGCTTGTCCTTCCTTCAGTCTCTGCTCCATACTTAATCTTTGCAACTCCTGTGGGTATTTGGTTCCCCCTTTTAAGAAGAAATGAAATGTCCACCTTTTGGTCTTCCTTCTTCTTGAGTTTCTTGTGGTTTGTGGGTTGTTCTTCCTGTATTCCAAACTTCTGGGCTAATAACCACTTATCAGAGAGTGCATACCATGTGTGATCTTTTGTGATTGGGTTACCTCACTCAGGATGATATTCTCAAGATCCATCCATTTCCCTAAGAATTTCATGAATTCATTGTTTTTAATAGCTGAGTAGTACTCCATTGTGTAGATGTACCACAATTTCAGTATCCATTCCTCTGTTGAGGGGCATCTGGGTTGTTTCCAGTTTCTGGCTATTATAAATAAGGCTGCTATGAACATGGTGGAGCATGTGTCCTTATTACATGTTGGAACATCTTTTGGGTATATGCCCAGGAGTGGTATAGCTGGGTTCTCTGCTAGAACTATGTTCAATTTCTGGAGGAACCGCCACACTGATTTCCAGAGTGGTTGTACCAGTTTGCAATCCCACCAGCAGTGAAGCAGTATTCCTTTTTCTCCACAACCTCTCCAGCATGTGCTGTCACCTGAGTCTTTTATCCTAGCCAACACTTCTTTATTGCGGGATTGTAAGCTGGTACAACCACTCTGGAAATCAGTTTGTCAGTTTGTCAGGAAATTGGAGATAGTACTACCAGAGGACCCAGCTATACCAATCCTGTGCATATCCCCAGAAGATGCTCCAAGATGTAATAAGGACACATGCTGTACAATGTTCATAGCAGCCTTATTTATAATTGCCAGAAGGTGGAAAAACCCAGGTGTCCCTAAACAGTGGAATGGATACAGAAAATGTGGTACATTGAGTTTATGAAATTCTTAGGCAAATGGATGGATCTGGAAGATAGTATCCTGATTGAAGTAACCCAATTGCAAAAGAACACACATGGTATTCACTCACTGATAAGTGGATATTAGCTCAGAAGCTTGGAATACCCAAGATACAATCCACAAACCACATGAAACTCAAGAAGAAGGAAGACCAAAGCGTGGATACTTCCATCCTTCTTAGAAGGGGGAACAAAATACCCATGGAAGGAGTTGCAGAGACAAAGTGTGGAAGATAGACTGAGGGAATGACAATTCAGAGACTGCCCCACCTGGGGATCAATCCCACATACAATCACCAAGCCCAGACACTGTTGTGGATGCCAACTAGTGCTTGCTGACAGGAGCCTGATATAGCTGTCTCCTGAGAGGCTCTGTCAGTACCTGACAAATACAGAAGTTAATGCTCACAGCCATCCATTGGACTGAGCACAGGGTCCACAATGAAGGAGCTAGAAAGAACCTAAGGAGCTGAAGGGGTTTGTAGCCCCATAGGAAGAACAAAAATATGGACTAACCAGTACTCTCAGAGCTCACAGAGATTAAATCACAAACCAAAGAGTACACATATTGTGACTTATGACTCCAGCTGCATATGTAGCAGAGGATGTCCTAGTCAGTCATCAATTGGAGGAGAGGCCCTTGATCCTGTGAAGGCTCTATGCTCCAGTGTAAGGGAATGCCAGGGCCAGGAAGCAGGAAAGGATGAGTTGGTGAGCAGCGGGAGGGTGGAGGGAATAGGATTTTTTTTTTTTTTGGATGGGAAACCAGTAAAGGGGAGAATATTTGAAATGTAAATAAAGAAAATATCTAATAAAAAAATAAAGATCACCAATGAGGTGATATATTTACCAAGCCAAAAAATTTATTAAGTGGACATGTCTTTAAGAACAAAAATGAGCTCAACATTCACTTGTCTTTGCAAATATGCACTCCAAATAGTGGCTAATTTTTCTCTAAGAATCCTAGAGATCCTGGGGAAGAAATGTGTGGGAAAAGGCTGACTTGAGAACAGATTTTGAAATGAGGTTAGAATTCTTTCTACTGAATGTGATTAAGGGGAATAATATAATTTGTCCCAGGAAAATTTGTAGAATTTGTTTAGTTATTCATGGAAAACCACCACGGACTGAAACTATTTGGAGAAGTGTTTTGAAGTCCATGTACCTGGGAAATCCTAAAGGAATTAAAAATGTTTACCTAATGAAACTAGGCTTTCTTTACATCACTGATCATTTTTAGCTTTTTGGGCAGCTCTCATGGGAAGAAACGGGACCTCAAACAATCCTTAAGGAAAATTCCTTTAGCTTGAGAAAGATGAGCATTAAAGAAGCCTGCAGAGGGCTCCACACGCTCTTCTTTTTCACTCTGCAACTAAACCTACAATTTTCTTCAACTTCTTTTTATGCCTTTGCTTACAAAACCAGCATCCACCATGCCATTAAAATGAGAAGACTCAAAGTGGATGAGAAAGCCACCCACAGTGCCTCTGGGTCACAGTCTGAGGGTGTGATGTTCATGTTTATGTGGGTGTTCTTATGTTACATGGGGAGTTGATTCTACATATTTATGGTACTAGGACCCTCCATCTAATGATGTGACTAACTATGTTCTCTTTGTATAACTTTAAGCTCAGGACTTGCCTAACATCAGTCTTATTTCACAAAACCTCTGGCAACCTTGATTTGTCACCCATATTCTTTTCTTTTTTTTTTTTACTTTTTAAAATCCATTTTGCTAATTATTATTATTTTTATTAGATATTTTCTTTATTTCCATTTCAAATGATAGCTCCCTTTTTATCTATGTGCCTAATGTTTAGAGTTGAAAGTTGAGAAAAAAAACACTCATAGCTCAAAGCCCATTTTTTTCTTTTACAACATCTGTACTTGTCTGTATCCTTCAAAATTTTCATTAAAGGAAACATTTTATTTTTTTCTATGAATCAATAAAATCTGAATTTTGTTACTGGTTGCACTATAAGCATCAGCCACCTTGATGTCTAAGTAGAAAGGAATTTAATGATGTGCAAAGATATCTTAAATCTCTTGGAAGGCTGCAAAAGCAGACCATAATCTGAGGGTTCTGGAGTGACTTTAAAGCTACCAGGCAGATTATTCTGTCCAATGACCTGTTGTCAGGAAATGAGAGAATCAAATTCCACCTCATATTCAGTATCATGAACTATGGTGACATGACCCCAATATTTCTAAATAAAATACATGGATTCCTACCCCAACTCTTGCCCCCTGAGTGAATTTCATAGCAAACCTTACATGGGTTTAGTAGAATAATTTCTCTGAAAACACAATTCAGGCAGAATAATCCAGAGTGTCAACAATGAATACATAAGAGTACAAAGTGTGGGAAGAGCTTTACATAGACTGTTTTACACAGCCAACTAGATAAAAAGTGTTGGTACATCTTAAGATATTCTTTTATCATCATAACATCTGGGAAACATAGCCTTTAGCTTTCATTCTTTTGCCTACCAAGTAAGCATGGAAAGAACAGTGAGTGAGCCAATTTATCCCACTGGCGCACTCAGATGGGCACACTTGCTTTTGAAAGAATCTGCTGACCTCCTTTAATGTTCATCTCTGTGTACAATTAGCTTCATGTTATGTATCATCTTTCCTCATAGCAGCTGGCCAGAATGTGATGTCCTATGTCAGTGATCTTCATATATAACAACAGATACATTCAAGAAACTGCACTTGATATACACATCGACAATATATGACTGAAACAAGGAACTTATTTCCAAGATGTAAAATTCACATTGTCTAATATAGGCAGTATTCAGGAATCAGACCAGGCCAATGTACATCCAGGTCAAACCAAGCACCAGGAACTCCCGGAAATGCTGTCATTGGATATTATATTATTCACAAATCATATTAATGTTGGAGTTGAGAGGCAACTTCCCTAACCTCCCCCTCAAAAAATGATGCCTTATGCATTTTAAATAGCTGGGTGATCACAGGATGGACATCATTGTTTAAAGAAATGTGGATATTATACTTGTTAAAAGTAGAAAGAACACCATCATGCAAGGGAAAAATGAACACAGAATCTCAAGGTGCATATGGGAATATCTGATTCTCAAATACAAAAATACTTCTGTTCAGATGTTGTCTCTTATTTTCTTGTGTTGCTCTATTAAAAGTGAACCGGGATTTTGCGTGAAGTATAAATACCAAGGAGAGAAGCCCCATTTGCAGCTATTACAGATTCCAGCATAATGGTAATGAATGATTAAGTAGATAGGGGAGGCACAATTCTCAACAAACACCAAATGAATCAGTTAAATGAAACTCAGAGTTTGCCAACTGAGATTTTTGAAAAGGCACAAATTCTGTTACTTTTACCCCATCCCCAAATATAGACAAGAATCTTGAGTAACTTCTATGCCAAAAATTACTTCTTATTACTTCAGTTGTTTTTTTCTTTTAATTATATATTTCAAAGAGATAATGTGGCCAAATAGAGAACAAGGGGAAGGAGGCCTCCTCTGTACTAACATTTATTTATATATGTATTCATTTGCTTGTTTGGTAGCTTGTTTTTTGTTTGTTTGGTTGGTTGGTTGGTTTTTTTGCTGATGTTGGAACAAAAACTCAAGGGCTTGAACATACTATACAAGTACCATGCACCACTGTGGTTCTCACTTACACTATTCTCAGTTTGATCTGTCATTCAGAGGTTATTAGTTCAACACTTCTGGAAAGTTTGCTGAACTTTTAGGTTTTATGTCATTAGACCCACCAGCCAATAATAATAGAAATTAATAAGTAGTCATTTTCCTATGCTCACTGTTTTCCTTAAAATGAAGAGTGTTATATGGGAAGAACATGATTAGTCATGCAGAATTGGTGTCTTATATATTTAGAATGGTTGGCACAGAAATGAATTCCCATGCATGGCTTGAGTAGGTGGAGACCTCTGTTAATGAAGGGCTAACTGTTACCAGGGTGATGAGCATGGACTTAGGATATGACAGCAGCAGAGACAGGGACTAGAGAAAACATGTTTAACATGTTAATTATGCACCAATATCCCATTAGACAAATGGTAATAGGAATGTGAGATTGTTCTAGGTGAATGGTAAAACTATCCACTCAAGGCACAAAGTACTTGTATAGTTTGCTGTCAGATGAAAAAACAAAACAAAACAAAACGAAAACAAAAACTTCAAAAAAAACTGCTGAAAAGACAGAGTTCATTGACAATATTCTAGAGGTTGGACAGTGGATACATAAGAGAGAAAGTGCGGAATGAGCCACATATAGATTCTTTAGACATAATTAGTACTTAATAGGAGCTAATAAAGATCATAATTGGGGTTTGGCAATGGGTCTTCACAATCTTGAGTTGATGTATCAGAATGGTACATGTGTCCAGGTCAAGATGGCTGCCCAGGAAACTGACTCCCAGAAAAAGTGGTGAAAAATTGTGTGGGACAAATCAAAATGATAGAGTAAGTTTCAAGTGCCATGTCCATTCTTTTCAGGACATGAAAGCTTCTATTCACTTTCCCACTCTCTTTTTGTACAAATGCAAAGCATTTCTCAGTAGCCTTAGAACCTACATTTGGCTCCAGAAGATCTAGTTCAGGTTTCTGTGCATTCCATAATTTTGAGAACCAACCATTCTTCACCCTCTGCTCACACTGTAGATGGGCTTCATATCCTGACATGGCATATATCCTACTATAATCCTGAATTGGCAAATACATTAGAATGTGTGGTTACTCAGTAGTTGTGATGTGTTAATATTGAGACGCTCTAATACAAAAGAAATGTACTGGGTTTAAAGAGAGTGTCAACAAGACAACATAGAATATTTCAATAATTTTAAATTTATAATATAGGTTAAAATAACATTTTATTTTGGCTTTTGTTTCTGTGAGCTGGATCTTACTATGTAGACCCAGGCTATATTTGAATTCATGGTCCTGCTGTCTGAGTTACCCTAGTGAAGAGATGATAGAAGCCCATCACTAGGCCTCACTGTAAATAATATTGTAGATAGAATGAGTAAATAATATGTATTGTTGAAATTTACTTTACTTGCTTCATTTTACCTTTTAAAATGATACTGTTAAATATTAAAACTCATGTCATATTGGTGTATTCTTTTAGTATAAGAGTTTGGGAGGCAAAGACAGGCTTATTAGCACTTAAGCTGAGCAAACAGACCTTTTTGTTCTATGTATCAAAGTTACCAAACATTTTATTAAAGTTATTTCCAGCATGAAGAATCCCCAAATCTCCTTGTACATGTTTCATTTCTAAAGATCCCTCCAGGTATTATGCTTGCCTATTCTGACTCTTTCTGCTTGGGAAAATAATTTCTGTTCTCCAAAACTAGATTCAAGACCTGAACCAGCAAATGTGTTCCAACCTTCCAAAGCCATGAGAGTTCCATTGATATACTGTGCAAAGTATCACTGTTTCCTATGGGCAAACTCCAGACATGGCTCATGCTCCCTTGAATGCCTGCCTTGCACAATATAATGTTGGATCGATATAGGTTCTGAGCTACCTTTCCCCTGGTTGCAGATCAGACTGTATTAAAACATCTTGTAATGGGAGTAGGGCCTCAAAATGCTTTTACTGCTCTAAACCTTAGATCTGTTGTTTGTGAAGGATTCCAGGTATCTGCTAACCCCAATGTGAAGATGTTTCTTGGATTTTAAATTAGGCATGGGGAGGGGGGAGGCAACAGGGGTTTGTTCTTGTTTTTGTTGTTTGTTTGTTTGTTTTTTGGAGGGGAAACAGGGAAAAGAGAAATTTACATGTAAATAAAGAAAATATCTTAAAAAAAGAAAAAATAATAAATTCATAGAGTGACTTTGAATATGGAAAAAATAAATTATTGGTTAAGTACTGGAGTGCTTTTATTTATTTATTTATTTATTTATTTATTTAGGTCATTTTTTTACATTTTAATTAATTTATTTTTTTACACTCCATATTTTATTTCCTCACCCCTGATACACCCTCTGACTGTTCCACATTTCATACCTCCTCTCCATCCCCTGTCTCCACGTGGATGTCTCCACCTCCACCCCACCTGACCTTTAAACTTCCTGGGACCTCCAGTCTCTTAAGGGTTAGATGCATCATCTCTGAATGAACACACTGTATGTGTGTTGGGGGGCCTCATATCAGCTGGTATGTGCTGCCTGTTTGGTGTTCCAGTGTTTGAGAGATCTTGAGGGTCCAGATTAAATTGAGACTGCTGGCCCTCCTATAGAATCATCCTTCTCCTCAGCTTCTTTCAGTCTTCCCTAATTCAACAACAGGTGTCAGCTGCTTCTGTCCATTGGTTAGGTGCAAATATCTGCATCTGACTCTTTCAGTTGCTTGTTGGGTCTTTTGGAGGGCAGTCATGATAGGTCCCTTTTTGTGAGCACTCCATAGTCTCAGTAATAGTGTCAGGCCTTGGGGCCTCCCCTTGAGCTGGATCCCACTTTGAGCCTGTTGCTGGACCTTCTTTTCCTCAGGCTCCTCTCCATTTCCATCCCTGTAATTCTTTCAGACAGGAACAATTGTGGGTCAGAGTTGTGACTGTGAGATGGCAACTGCATCCCTCACTTCCTGCCCATCTTCTTGCTGGAGGTGGGTTCTATAAGTTCCCTCTCTCTACTATCTGGCATTTCATTTAAGATCCGTTCCTTTGAGTCCTGAATGGAATACTACTCAGCTATTAAGAACAAGGACATCCTGAGTTTTGCAGGCAAATGGGTGGAACTAGAAAATATCATCCTGAGTGAGGTAAGTTAGACCCAAAAGGACATGCATGGTATGTACTCACTAATAAGTGGATATTAGCCAAAAAAAAAAAAAAAAGACAGAATACCCAAAATACAGTCCACAGAACTAAAAAGATAAAAAAGCTGAAGTGCTCCTCAGTCCAATTTGGGAGAGAAAAGAAAGCAATTAGAAGTGGGGAGGGAGGGAGGGACCTGGGAGGGAAAGTGGACCGGCAGGAGAACAGGGGTGGGGGAGAGGGGGACCTGTTCTGGTTTTGGGTGAGGGAAAAGGACTGAAGCCTGGAGGTCCAGCAGAAAGAATGGAAACAGGCAAATAGGAGGTTGGGGGGACCTTCCAAAACATACCAGAGATCTGGGGGGTGAGAGACTGGAGTGCTTTTAATGTAACTATTGCAATAATTTTCTCAGTGAGTAGGGGTGATGCAATAAATAAGGCCCCTGACATGGAATCCTAAACATGGTCAAGAAAGGTTCCCCATTAGCAAGGACTATAGACATTGCAATGGAGGTATGCTCACATAGATTTTCCTCTTCTGTGACCACATATCTACTAGTTGCTCTGACATCCCAGTTCTAAGTTGTAATTTCCCCCCTAGATTTTAGAGTTTCATTCACCCTCCAGTCCCTAGTGTTCCCAAATGATAAGCCTATGAGGAGCTTCAGAGAAATCCAGACATGATTGTCATGTACGCTGTGATTCCTAGGCCACAGACATGTTGCTGTCAGTGGGAAGCCTGTTGTGTCTTTCCAGAGCAGAGAAAATAAAACTGAAGAATGAGACACGGCTGGTACATTTTTGAAAAATATAATCGATGTGTGGGATTTGAGAATATGCTCTAAGAGTCTGTACTTTATAACTATAATTAAAACCTGTGCATAATGACCATCTTGGAGCCCATTCAACATGATGTGGGAACTCTGAGTGCCAAGAAACATCTGTTTCAAAAATCAGCCTTCCCTTCTTTCACAGGAGGTGTCTGGGATGAGACTGGCCCTTGATGTACTTGTTTCCATATGGAAATCACTCAGAAGCTGGCTGCCTTCTATCCCCCACCCATATATTCTCTAACTTTACTGGAGTTATTGGAATTCACATTTGGAGCATGTTAATTTCCATTATTAAATACTAGGGAATTTTTAGAGATTGGCATCTTGATAGAGATGAGGATTTTTGTTTGGCTATTCTTTATGTGTGATCACATGTTATAAGTTCCACATAATAAGATGTTGAGAGGATGAAAACAGAGAGAAGGAAGCATTGAATTCTCTGCATCCTTGTAAATTGAAGAGTTATATAAGGAAGGAGCAGAAGCTGTCTGTTATGAATAGTACAGTCTGGTTCTGTTGATTTGCATCCCATCCTCTTTTTTGTGTGCATTCATGTCTTTGGGGGAACAGAATCCCAGGTAGTCTGTACACGCCTACATCATGTTTTGTAAAAACAATTAAATATTCTAGCTAGCCTGTATAAAAGACACCCAATACAGGTACTTTATTTACAAGCGGCAAGCCTAGATTGGGTGGGTTTGGAGATATTCTAACTTGCATCCTAGCCATGTATCCCTTGTTACTTGCTGTTTTTCTAGACCATATGTTCATGGACCATCTCATTTCATGTTGCTTCTCTTCACTCTTTGTCCTCTCCTCTTCTTTTTTTCCCCTCTGTCTCTACCTGACACCCCCAGCCAGTTAACTGAAAACCCACCTACCTTTATTTATAGCCCAATCATAGGTTTTAACCTTTTATTGACCAATTAACTTGGGGAGCAAGATTCCCACAACAAAAGCTGCTGTACTTGAGAATCTCCACTTTGGGGGCAACCAGATCTTGGGGGACCAGTTTTTAACATTCCAACACATAGCAGTACCAGACCAACCCCTTACTGTGCTTGATATCCCTTTTCTCAATATGACTGACATAGTCCAATGTGATGCTTCACCTCTGTTCAGAGCTGGGCTCAAGCAGAGGCACCTGCTCATTTCACCCTGATCAGTAAAGACTGACCATGTTCTAGTCCTTATTGGCTGCATCTGGCTTCATTGATTTGCCAACACTGTCTGATTCTGTAGTTTCCTGTTTCTTCAACAGGCAATGTTAGACAAGGATTTGCTTCTCTATTGAGAATTGAGTCATTTCTGGAAACTCAGTCCAGTTGATATTCTTCGACATCCCATCACTCCATCATCTCATGCTTTATATACTGTAGTTAAACTGGCAGGAAGATACTCTATTTTCTGAGAAATGACTCTGAAACGGAACACTGGGAACACTGCTTTAGAGAAGGACTGGCAGCATCTATGATTTTGTTTTCATCTTAAAATTATTTTTTTAAAAATTCTGTTTGAACTATCCATTCACTTAGCGACTTTGTGGACATAGGTGACTGTTCACACATTGAGATCAGCATGAATAAACCCAGAAAAACACCAAGTTTGTTGCTGACAGGCTACTCCCAAGAGTTTGCTAAAACAATTCTCAATTGCAGAGTCCTCCTTGCCTTGGCATGAAGCCAAGAAAGAAATAAGATAAAGTTCTTTTAAAACTAATGATCAAAGAGACATAACCTAGGTTTTCTCCATAGAAAGGAGGAGGGGAGATCTGAAATGTTGCAGTGTCCTGTGAATGCCTGTTAGGTATGGTGGTAACTCACCACATTCTTGAGATATACAGTGGCACTCACTCAAGGAACATGTTGTCAACAAGACTTTCTTGCATATAATATGTTGATGTTGGTTTCATAGAAAGCAGGAGGATTTTAAAAAATAGATGCTTTGTTGAGAACCACATGGTCTACAATCAATAATCTCTGGTGCATAGACTAGTGGACTCCTTTCTATAAACACCAAGACTCATGAATTTTGGAGACAAAAATGGCAGATGTTATTTTTAAGATCTGGGTTTTAGTTTAAAATATATCGGTAGGTCAAAAGTCACAGGTCTGTAATTAATGGGACCTCTCTAAAGCATATTGTGCCTCACATTAGCACACAATACTTAGCTCTGTAAATATGTCTTTATACAACAATCACCCTCCTCTGCCTAACACACACACACACACACACACACACACACACACACACACACAAACAAAGGGTATTGCGGGAAATATTAAAATCAACCAACAAGCTCCGTGCTACTGCCAACAACTCTCTGCCTCAGGACAGTCCAGCCCACTCTGTGTCTAGCTAGCTCATGGTATTCTCAGCCCCTGCCGGTCATGGTATTCTCAGCACCCATTATCTTGTCTCTGAAGCCCCTGGTTCCTTCTCAGCCATAAATTCCTGTAGCAAGTGGTCCTACATTCCAGTAACCCAGTAAAATAAAATTCTTGAAGCTTATAATTACCAGTCAGATTTATATATCAATAAATTCTCAATTCACAAGATGCCCACACAATAATTTCTATGCCAATTGATAATGATACAAGTTGCCAACCTAGATCAGACAATTTACCCCAATTATTTTATCCCTATATAATAACATATCTACCTGTGGCTATTCAAAGCCATGCTGCTTCTGAGTCATCCTGTCCATTGTCTATCTTGCTTCCTCCCCCTTGCTCCTGCGTCGTCATGTGCTCTCTCTCTTTCTCTCTCTCTCTCTCTCTCTCTCTCTCTCTCTCTCTCTCTCTCTCTCTTTCTGCAACTCTTAGCACTGCTGCCTCCCTTTTCCCCGTACAATCACAGGCCTCCTGCTGCACTAATATTTTAATGTAATTGGAAAGGGAAAAATCCTGCCACAAAGGGGCTTCTTTATTCAAGAGTTATGATATCACAGTTAATAAGGCAAAATGTAATAAAACTTGAACAACACAGTTTCAAATCTATTCTTACAATGATTTGAATTCTACATTTTACTAAAGTTTTAAATGAATTATTGTTACATTTATTTGTTTGTTTGTTTATTTATTTTGTACATGTTCATTTGCAATCACATATGTACACACCGTGGTGTATGTGTACAGGTCTAAGGGCGGCTTATGAATGTCAGTTCTCTGCTTTACATGCAGAGCCACCTCATCACCCCTTGTTAGAGTTTTAGATTTCTCCTTGTTGTGGCTACTTCATTAGTAATATGGTGTTGTATGTGAGCTTATGAAGATGAGTTCAGCAATATTCAATCACCACAAGAAGAGCTCCAAAGACAGACAAAATATCAGCTCCACTCAGTGCCAGTTGTATGGAGCAGTGACTTTATTGGAGTTAGTTACAGAGCTTGGAGGACTTGAACAGCTGCATCATGGAAAAGTCTCCTCCAGCATTAGTGATGATTCACAAACCCAGCAACTCAAGGTCTCTGCACAAGTTTCAGGCAGCTTCACTAGAATCTCTCCCCCCCCCAAAAAAAATAGTCTTAAAACCAAAGAGAATATTTAGGGCATCTTGTAATAATCTTATGATTTCTGTGAGCCTCCATCTTCCATCCATAAAGGAGTATTTCCATTTGTAGAAAATAAGTATGCAATGATTTGGCACAATAGTGACATATTCAACAAACTAGAATTAGACAACATTCTTCAGGCATATAGCAGAATTTAAGTTTCGTGGGAAGCCTCCAGAAGATCACATAATCTATTTTCTTCCTGCTATTTACTGCTAGATTGGGATCTCTAGTGAGTAACAGCAAATGCTAATTATCTTGAGTACATGAATGCAGACCCTCTAAATAAAATAGATTTAATGAAGTGATTTTTCAGGTTCTGATCGTATAGTCAGTCATGATTTTGTTTTCCACAAAATCCACATCTACTTGATTTTAAACCAATAAACAGTTTGCCTACATCTAAAATAATATAAATCTCAATTTCAATGAATATGTGTATTGTGTATATCAAATAATTTTATCCATTCTGGATAGAAGTGAGAAAAACTTTTGAAAAGACAGTAGTACCTTTCTGTGTTTATCTCTCCCTGATGAAACCAAGACAGGAGACTCTGAAGTGCACACAAAACTGCACACAGGAGACCCCATAGAACGGCACAAAAAATCCTGTCTGCTCAGATCATTATATTTGTCAGGCTTAACCACATAGTGCATTATAGTAACTGTGCAATGCCATTGTTTTATTCTCACCCCTTTTAGTGTGCAATCTTTAAGTGTTGTGGATGCTTCAGTCCTACTTAGGAGGAACATAATAATCACAGGTGGTAAAGGGAGGGAGGGACCTGGGAGGGAGAGGAAGGGGGAGAAAGTGGAGAAGGATCAGGTGAGGGAGGAAACAAGAAGTACAGAGGGTCAGGAAATTGAAAGGAGGTTTGTAGTAGTGGGGGATGGGGGACTGGGGGTAGCCACTAAAAAGTCCCAGATGCCAGGAAGCAAGAGACTCCCAAGACTCAATAGGGATGTCATTAGCTGAAATGCTCAACAAAGGTGAGAAGGAGATTGTAGAGACCATATCCAGAGGTTAGGCATGGCCCGCAGTTGAAGGATGGGGCCACCCACCCATATGTTAACACAGAATTGTTCCTCTCTAAAGGAAATACAGAGACAAACCGTAGAGCAGAGACTAAAGGAAAGGCCATTCAAAGACTGTCCCAACTACAATACATCCCATCTGCAGACACCAAACTCAGACACTATTCCTGATGCCAAGAAGCACTTGCTGACAGGAACCTGGTATGACTGTCCCCTTCATAGGACCAAGGACCTCTCCATATATTGGTGCAAGACAAGGCCAACCTCTGCTACATATGCAGTTGGAGCCATGTGTACTCCTTTGTTGATGGCTTAGTCCCTAGGAGTCCTGGGGGGTAGGGTCTGTTTGGTTGATATTATTGTTCTTCCCAAGGGGTTGCAAACCCCTTCAACTCCTTCAGTTCCTTCTCTAAGTCCTCTATTAGGGACCCTGCAGTCAGTCATTAATAATAATAATAATAATAATAATAATAATAATACTAATAAAGTCAGATGTTAGCTGCTACCATCTGCCTCTGTATTTGTAAGGCTCTGACAGAGCCTCTCAAGAGACAACCATATCAGGCTCCTTTCAGCATGCACTTCTTGGCATCCACAATATTGTCTGAGTTTGGTAACTGTATATGGGATGAATTCCCAGGTGAGACAGTCTCTGTGTGGCCTTTCCTTTAGTCTCTGCTCTACACTTCATCTCCATATTTGCTCCTATGAGTATTTTGTTATCCTTCTAAGAAGGACCAAAGCATCCACAATTTGGTCTTCCTTCTTATTGAGCTTCATGTGATCTGTGAATTGTATACTGGTTAGTTGGAGCTTTTTGGCTAAAATGCACTTATCAGTGAGTACATTTCATGTGTTTTCTTTTTCAATTGAGTTATCTCACTTAGGATGATATTTTCTATTTCTATACCTTTGCCTAAGAATTTCATAAATTCATTGTTTTTAATAGCTGTTTTTAATACTTCATTGTGTAAATGTACCACATTTTCTGTATCCATTCCTCTGGTTGAAGGACATCTGGGTTCTTTCTAGCTCCTGGCTATTATAAACAAGGATGCTATGACTATAGTGGAACATGTGTCCTTATTACATGCTGGAGCATCTTCTGGGTATATGCCTAGAAGTGGTATAGCTGGGTCCTCAGGTAATACTATTTCCAATTTTCTGAGGAGCCACCAAATTGATTTCCAGAGGAGTTATACCAGCTTGCATTCCCACCAGCAATGAATGAGTGTTCCTCTTTCTCCACATCCTCTCCACCATCTGCTGTCACCTGAGTTTTTGATTTTAGCCATTCTGATTAATGTGAAGTGGAATCTCATGGTTGTTTTGATTTGCATTTTCCTGATGACTCAGGATGTTGAACATTTCTATAGGTGCATCTTGGGCATTTGATATTCCTCAGTTAAAAACTGGGAAAGGAGATATCACATGACATCTAAATAAAGAAAATATCTAATAAAAATAAAAAGTTAAACACTAAAAAAAATATTCTTTGTTTAGCTCTATACCCCATTTTTTATAGGGTTATTTGGTTCTCTGGAGTCTAACTTCTTGAGTTCTTTGTATTTCTTGGATATTCGCCCTCTATCTGATGTAGGATTGGTAAAGATCTTTTCCCAATCTGTTGGTTGCCTTTTTGTCTTATTGACAGTGTCTTTTGCCTTACAGAAACTTTGCAATTTTATGAGGTCCCATTTGTTGATTCTTGATCTTAGAGCATAAGCCATTGGTGTTCTGTTCAGGAAATTTTCCTCTGTGCCCATGTACTCAAGGCTCTTCCCCACTCTCTCCTCTATCAGTTTCAGTGTATCTGGTTTCATGTGGAGTTCCTTGATCCATTTGAACTTGAGCTTTGTACAAGGAGGTACGAATGGGAATGGGTCTATTTCCATTCTTCTACATGCTGACCTCCAGTTGATGCAGCATCTTTTTTTTTTTTTTTTTTTTTTTTTTAAAAAAAAAAAAGGCTGTCTTTTTTCCACTAGATTGTTTTAGCTCCTTTGTGTGGGTTCATTTCTGGGTCTTCAATTCTATTCCATTGATCTTCATGCCTGTCTCTGTACCAATACCATGCTGTTTTTTTATCACTATTACTGTGTAATACAGCTTGAGGTCAGGGATGGTGATTCCCACAGAAGTTCTCTTATTGTTGAAAATAGTTTTTGTTATCCTGGATTTTTTGTTATTCCAAATGAATTTGCAAATTGCTCTTTCTAACTCTATGAAGAATTGAGTTGGATTTTTTTTTTTTTTTTTTTTTTTTTTGTCTTTCAAGATAGGGGTTCTCTGTATAACCCTGGCTCTCCTGGAACTCACTCTGTAAACAAGGCTGGCCTCAAACTCAAAAATCTGCCTCCCTCTGCCTCCCAAGTGCTGGGATTAAAGGGGTGTGCCACCACTGCTTGGCTTTAGTTGGAATTGTGATTGGGGATTGCATTGAATCTGTAGATTGCCTTCTGCTAAATGACCATTTTTACTATATTCATCCTGCCGATCTGTGAGCATGGGAGATCTTTCCATCTTCTGAGATCTTTGATTTCTTTCTTCAGAGACTTGAAGTACTTATCATATAGATCTTTAACTTGCTTGGTTAGAGTCATACCAAGGTATGTAATAATATTTGTGGCTATTGTGAAAGGTGTCATTTCCCTAATTTCTTTCTCAGCCTGTTTATCCTTTGAGTTGAGGAAGGCTACTGATTTGTTTGAGTTAATTTTATATCCAGCCACTTTGCTGAAGTTGTTTATCAGGTTTAGGAGTTCTCTCATGGAATTTTTGGGGTCACTTTAGTATACTATCATATCATCTGCACATAGTGATACTTGGACTTCTTCCTTTCCAATTTGTACCCCTTTAACCTTCTTTGTTCTCTAATTTCCCTAGCTAGAACTTCATGCACTGTGTTGAAGAGATAGGGAGGGACTGGGCAGCCTTGTGTAGTCCCTGATTTTAATGGGATTGCTTCAAGTTTCTCTCCATTCAGTTTGATGTTGGCTACTGGTTTGTTGCATATTGCATTTACTATGTTTAGGTATGGGACTTGAATTCCTGATCTTTCCAAGACTTTAACATGAAGGGATGCTGGATTTTGTCAAATGCTTTCTCAGCATCTAATGAAATGATCACGTGCTTTTTTTTCTTTGAGTTTGTTTATATAACAGATTACTTTGACAGATTTTCATATGCATCCCTGGGATGAAGCCTACTTGATGGTGGTGAATGATTATTTTGATGTGTTCTTATATTCCGTTGGCATGAATTTTATTGAATATTTTTGCATCAATTTTCATAAAGGAGATTGGTCTTTGTGTCGTTTAGGTATAAGCTTAATTGTGACTTCATAGAATGAATTTGGTAATGTACCTTCTGTTTCTATTTTGTGAAATACTTTGAAGAGTATTGGTATTAGGTCTTCTTTAAAGGTCTGATAAAATTCTCCACTGAGCCTATCTGGTCCTGAGCTTTTTTTTTTTTTTTTGATTGGAAGACTATTAATGACTGCTTCTATTTCTTTAGGGGTTATGGGACTGTTTAGATGGTTTATCTGATCTTGTTTTAACTTTGGCACTTTGTATGTGTCTAGAAAATTGTCCATTTCATCCAGATTTTCCAATTTTGTTGAGTATAAACTTTTGTAGTAGGATCTGATTATTTTTTTGAACTTCCATGGTTTCCATTGTTATGTCTCCCTTTTCATTTCTGATTTTATTAATGTGGATACTCTCTGTGTGCCTTCTGGTTAGTCTGGCTATGGATATATCTAGCTTGTTGATTTTCTCAAAGAACCAGCTCCTAGTTTTGTTGATTCTTTCTATAGTTCTTTTTGTTTCTATTTGATTGATTTCAGCCTTGAGCTTAATTATTTCCTGCTGTCTCCTCCTCTTGGGTGAATTTGCTTCTTTTTGTTCTAGAGATTTCAGGTATGCTGTCAAGCTTCTAATATAAGTTCTCTTCAGTTTCTTTTTGGTGACACTTAGAGCTACGAGTTTTCCTCTTATAACTGCTTTCATTGTGTCCCGTAAGTTTTGGTATGATACATCTTCATTTTCATTTAAATCTAAAAAGTCTTAAATTTCTTTCTTTATTTCTTCCTTGACCAAGTTATCATTGAGTAGAGCGTTGTTCATTTTCCATGTGTATGTGTGTTTTCCATTGTTTTTGTTGGAATTTAAGACCAGCTTTAGTTCGCAGTGATCTAATAGGGATTATTACAATCTTCTTGTATCTGTTGAGGCTTGTTTTGTGGCCCATTATATGGTCAATTTTGGAGAAGGTACCATGAGCTACTGAGAAGAAAGTATATTCTTTTTGCTTTAGGATAAAATGTTCTATAAATATCTATTAGATCCATTTGGTTCATAACTTCTGTGAGTTTCACTGTGTCTCTGTTTAGTTTCTATTTCCATGATATGTCCATTACAGAGAGTTGGGTATTAAAGTCTCCTAGTATTATTGTGTGGGGTGTAATGTGTGCTTTGAGCTTTAGTAAAGTTTCTTTTTATGAATATAGGTGCCCTTGCATTTGGAGCATAGATGTTCAGAATTGAGAGTTCATCTTGATAGTTTTTTCCTTTGATCAATGTGAAGTGTCCTTCCTTTTCTTTTTGGATAACTTTTGGTTGAAAGTCAAATTTATTTGATATTAGAATGGCTACTTCAGGTTGTTTCTTGGGACCATTTGCTTGAAGAATTGTATTCCAGCCTTTTACTCTTAGGTAGTGTCTGTCTTTGTCACTGAGGTGCGTTTCCTATATGCAGCAAAATGCTGAATATTGTTTATGTATCCAGTCTGTTAGTCTATGTCTTTTTATTGGGAAATTGAGTCCTTTGATGTTAAGAGATATTAAGGAAAAGTGATTGTTATTCCCTGCTAATTTTGTTGTTAGAGGTGGCATTATATTTATGTGCCTATCTTCTTTTGGATTTGTTGAAAGATTACTTTCTTGCTTTTTCTAGGATGTAGTTTCCTCCTTGTGTTGATGTTTTCCATCTATTATCCTTTGTAGTGCTGGATTTGTGAAAAGATATTGTGTAAATTTGGTTTTGTCATGGATTACCTTAGTTTCTCCACCTATAGTAATTGAGAATTTTGCTTGGTATAGTAGTCTGGGCTGGCATTTATGTTCTCTTAGAGTCTGTATGACATCTGCCCAGGATCTCCTGGCTTTCATAGTCTCTGGTGAGAAGCCTGGTGTAATTTTGATAGGCCTGCCTTTATATGTGACTTGACCTTTTTCCCTTACTGCTTTTAATATTCTTTCTTTACTTAATGCATTTGGTGTTTTGATTATTTTGTGATGAGAGAAATTTCTTTTCTGGTCCAGTCTATTTGGAGTTCTGTATGCTTCTTGTATGTTCAAGGCCATCTCTTTCTTTAGGTTAGGGAAGTTTTCTTCTATAATTTTGTTGAAGATATTTACTGGCCCTTTAAGTTGGGAATCTTCACTCTCTTCAATACTTATTATCTTTAGGTTTGGACTTCTCATTGTGTTCTGGATTTCCCAGATGTTTTGGGTTAGGAGCTTTTTGCTCCTTGCGTTTTCTTTGACTGTTGTGCCAATGTTTTCTAAGGCATCTTCTGCCTCTAAGATTCTCTCTTCTATCTCTTGTATTCTGTTGCTTGCACCTATAACTCCTGATCTCTTTCCTAGGTTTTCTAATTCCAGGGTTGTCTCCTTTTGTGATTGCTTTATTGTTTCTATTTCCATTTTTAGATCTTGGACGATTTTGTTCATTTCCTTCTCCTTGTTGATTGTGGCTTCCTATAATTCTTTAAGGAATTTTTGTGTTTCCTCTTTAAGAGCTTCTACCTGTTTGCCTGTGTTCTCCTGTACTTCTTTAAGAGAATCATTTATGTACTTCTTAAAGTGCTCCATCATCATCATGAGAAGTGACTTTAGATCTGAATCTTGCTTTTCCAGTGTGATGATGTATCCAGGACTTGCTATGGTGGGAGAATTGGGTTCTGATGATGCCAAGTGACCTTGGTTTTTATTGCTTCTGTTCTATTGCTTGCCTCCTGTTATCTGATTATCTCTAGTGCTCCCTGTTCTTGCTATATCTGACTGGAGCTTGGCCTTCCTATAATCAATCCGCATTGAGACAGAACTCCTTAGAGTCTAGCTGTCTCTGTGATCCTGAGATTCTGGGTGTGTCAGAGTTCCTGGGTGTCAAGCTGCCTCTGTGACCCTGAGATCCACGTGTAACTAAGCTCTTGGGGGCAGTGGGACTGGCCACAGAGTTCGAGTCCAAGGTAGACTGGCACAGACTGGAAGGAGCCAGAGCCACTGGTTGGGCAGGATTCCTGCATCCCTGGATCCTGCTGGTCCCAGTTACTCCTGGTGGTGTTGGAACAGATGTGTTCTCCCCACCCCTGATCCTAAGATTCTGGGCCTAGTGACAGGCATCTTTGTCTTCTGAATGATATTTTAAATCTCTGAAATAAATTCAAATCTGGAACATCATGTATGTACTTTTGCATGTACGTGTCCATTTGTGCATGTGCATCTATGAACATACATGTGTGCAGACCAGAGGTCAGTGTCAGCTGTTCTTTTTCATCACTCAACACCTTACAGTTTCAGAAAGGGTCTCTCAGTAAATGGAGAGCTCATAGATTCATTCTACTCTTTTGCCTGCATTTAAGGCCAAAGGAAGCTGGAGGGTGAGGCACTCCATAGAAGACCCTGTTTACTATGGGAGAAAATGGTTAATGCCAGTTTTGCCTGAAAAGTAATGGCCTTTGTAGACATTCACATTGTATAGATTCTTAATATGCAGTGCTCTTTCTTCATTGTTTTGAGTGAAAAACACTGGAATTTGCATTTTTCCCATGGACCACATTGTTTACTGAATCCATTTGCATTCGTGGTTCTCTAAGTGTCCCTTGCCTTTCGGTTTATATATTCCTCATTATGCAAATGTTTCCTGGTGGTTATCAAATCCTGGGCTCCGTTTGTATTCATCTTCTAACAGATCAGCCTTGATTCTGTTTTTATTTCCCCACAGGAAGGTTCTTATTGTTGTATCCTATTAATTGCATAGGAGACTTGACTCCAGGAAATTCAGGTCATAATTTTGTTGTGAAAAAGGCAGGAAACAGGGTAGGGGTAGAATGGTGATGAAAGCAGCTTTGAAGGTGGAGAGACCACACTGGGAGTCCTGTGTCAGTTTCCTCCTGTAATGTACTGTGTGGAGATGAAATAGGCACAAGCCGTATTTTTTTTTCTTTTTCTTTCTTTCTTTCTTTTTTTTTTTTTGTTTCCATTTTCAGAAGTGTTAAAATAGTTACCATGGTCTTGGTTTTTCAGAAAGCTGGGTTGTTGGTGTGAGAAGTGTTTATCTGTGGCTTCCATCTTCCCCTTGTTACATCAGCCTCCCACATAATCCTTTCAGCCATAGACCTTCCTCATCTTCTTTAACTTTCACTAAACCAGCCCCTCTGCTTTCACCTCAATAATTTCTTATCCCTCCCTCCCTCCCTCCCTCCCTCCCTCCCTCCCTCCCTCCCTCCATCCCTCCCAGCCTCTCTCTCTCTCTCTTTCTTTCTTTCTTTCTTTCTTTCTTTCTTTCTTTCTTTCTTTCTTCTTCTTCCTCTCTCTCTCTCTCTCTCTCTCTCTCTCTCTCTCTTCCTTCCTTCCTTCCTCTCTCTCTCTCTCTCTCTCTCTCTCTCTCTCTCTCTCTCTCTTTCTCTCTCTCTCTCTCTGCCTGGCTTTCTTTCTAAAATGAATTCTTCTCCTATCCAATAGATCCTGACCTCTATCCAATATAGCACATCCCTCCACTTCACCAAGTCCACACACACACACACATACCTCCCCTTTCTCCTAGATCCATTTCTCCTAGATTTTCCTTCAGAAAAGAGCAGCCCTCCCAGTGATATCAATTGAATATGACATACCAAGATGCAATGAGACTAGGCACCTGCTCTCATATCATGGCAGGAAAAGGAGAAGAGGTCCCAAGAATACACAAAAGAATCAGAGATACCCCCCAATCCCACTCTTAGGAGTCTAACAAGAACACGAAACTACACAGCCATAACAGATATGAGAGGACCTAACTCAGACTTATGCAGGCATAGCAGATTTATTCATAACAGCCAGAAACTATAAACAACATAGATGTCTCTCAACCATAGAATAGATAAAGAAAATACAGTACATTTAAACTATGTTGTATTACTCAGCTGTTAAAAAAATGACACCATAAAATTTTAGGTAAATGGAGAGAACTAGAAAAAAGACATCCTGTGTGAGGTAATCCAGACTCAGAAAGACACACATGGTATGTACTCATTTATAAGTGGACATTGACTATTAAGGATAATCAGGAAAAAATCTTTATCAATCCTATATCTGATATAGGGCTAATATCCAATATATATAAAGAACTCAAGAAGTTAGACTCCAGAGAACCAAATAAACCTATTAAAAATGGGGTACAGAGCTAAACAAAGAATTCTCAACTGAGGAATACTCAATGGCTTAGAAATACCTAAAGAAATGTTCAAAACCTTCACAAGGCTGAGGTCCATTCCTCCTATTGATGATCAAATTTGCAATCCTCTACTGTACACAATCAGTCCCACCATGTATAGCCCTTGGTTGGTAGTTGGGTCCCTGGGATGGGGGAGGCAACAGGGGTTTGTTCTTGTTGTTTTTGTTTGTTTGTTTGTTTGTTTGTTTGTTTTTTAGGAGGGGAAACTGGGAAAGGAGAAATTTACATGTAAATAAAGAAAATATCTAATAAAAAAAAGAAAATAGAAAAAAGAAAAAGAAAAAGAAATGTTCAACATCCTTAGTCATCAGGGAAATGCAAATCAAAACAACCCTGAGATTCCGCCTCACATCTGTCAGAATGGCAAGGATAAAAATCTCAGGTGACAGCAGATGTTGGTGAGGTTGTGGATAAAGAGGAACACTTCTTCATTGCTGGTGGGATTGCAAGCTGGTACAATCACTCTGGAAATCAGTTTGGTGGTTCCTCTGGAAATTGGAGATAGTACTAACAGAGGACACAGCTATACTACTCCTGGGCATATACCCAGAAGATGCTCCAACATGTAATAAGGACACATGCTTCACTATGTTCATAGCATCCTTACTTATAATAGCCAGAAACTGGAAACAACCCAGATATCCCTCAACATAGGGATGGATACAGAAATTGTGGTACATCTACACAGTGGAGTACTACTCAGCTATTAAAAACAATGAATTTATGAAATTCTTAGGGAAATGGATGGATCTGGAGAATATCATCCTCAGTGAAGTAACCCAATCACAAAAGAACACACATAGTATGCACTCTCTGATAAGTAGATATTAGCCCATAAGATCAGAATACACAAAGTATAATCCACAAACCACCAGAAACTCAAGAACAAGAAAGACCAAAATATGTATAATTCATTCCTTCTTAGAAGGGGGGACAAAATACCCATGGAAGGAGTTGCAGAGAATAACTATGGAGCAGAGACTGAAGGAAGGACAATCCAGCCTGATATAGCTGTCTCCTGAGAGGCTCTGACAGTACCCGACTAATACAGAAGTAGAGGCTCACAGCCATTCATTGAACTGAGTACAGGGTCCCCAAATGAAGGAGCTAGAGAAAGGACCCGAGGAGCTGAAGGGCTTGCAGCCCCTTAGGACGAACAACAATATGAATTGACTAGTACCCTCGGAGCTCCCAGAGACTAAACCACCAACCAAAGAGTACACATGGTAGGACTAATGGCTCCAGCAGCAAATGTAGCAGAGGATGGCCTATTTGCTCATTAGTGGGAGGAGAGGCCCTTGGCCCTGTGAAGGTTCTATGCCCTAGTGTAGGGGAATGCTAGGGCCAGTAAGCAGGAGAGGGTCGGGAGGTGAGCAGGGGGGAAGGGGAGGGAACCGGGGTTTGTTCTTGTTGTGTTTTGTTTTTTGTTTGGAGGGAAACTGGGAAAGGAGATATTGTATGACATGTAAATAAAGTAAATATCTAATAAAGAGAAGAAGAAGAAGAAGAAGAAGAAGAAGAAGAAGAAGAAGAAGAAG
>JADRCD010226714.1:0-20406 GCA_019843815.1 Montemys delectorum
CTCTCTGCTCTCCCCAAGTTCAGCCCCATTAGCGATACACCTCCCTGTTAATTATTCTTGAATTGGTGGATATTTTGTCCCCTTAAAATGAAGTCACACTGTCTTTTTGTTGTTGTTGTGAGCCAAAGTTGGTAGTGCAGGTTTGTACTGTTTCTACGGGATTAAAAGGATTGCAGGTTCAAGGCCAGCCCAGGCCTGGCAATTTAATGAGAGCCTGTCTCAATAGGAAAGGAAAGAAAAGAGGAGAGGAGAGGAGAGGAGAGGAGAAGAGAGGAGAGGACACTGTCGACTTACATGAACTGTCCTTACATAAGCCCTGATAATGAAAACACAAAGCTAGGGTTTGGGAAAGTGGTCCTGCAGACACATAGATAACACTTGCTGTGCAAAGCTGAGGGAGGAAGTTCAAATCCTGATCCTGAGCATCCCTGTGAAATGCTGGGTAGGTGCAGTGGCTGCCCTTGACCACTCAGAAGGCAGAGCTTGGATTCCTGGAATAAGCTCACTAGCTTGAATAACTGGAATTGGAAAGCTCGGGTTTGGTGAGAGACCTTGCCTTAATAAATAAAATGAAGAGTGACTAAGAAAGACACCCAATGTCAACATAGGGCTTCTGCATGCATGCATACACAAAAGCATGCATATCCAAACGTGTGTGCCCACATGCATGCGAACACACCAAAATATGTTAGTAAATAGTAAAAGTAACAGAGGCTGGAGAGATGGCTCAGCAGTTAAGAGCACTGGTTTCTCATCCAGACGTTCTGAGTTCAATTCCCAGTAAGCATATGGTGGCTCATGACCATCTGTAATGGAATTGATTCTCTCTTCTGATGCACATGAAAACAAAGCGCTCATATACATAAAATAAATGAAAAAACTTGAGAAGTAAAAGTAACAAGGACAATGGGGACATAGCTTAGTAGTAGATACCAGCTCATACAAAAATGGTTAAAATATTTAAATTTAAATCCAGTTGCAGTTTTTAAAACACACATTCTATTAATTACTCTGGATCCACATATATTTTTGCTTTGTGATCATGGATGTCTGATCATGATAGGCTCAAGTTGTTTAAGCTCAGGTCATTAGCACCTCATAGCTCTGGAAAACCAGTATTTCAGATTCTGCCTGCTACAAGTCAAGGCTAACGGGAAGAGCCTCACATACATCTATAGACTATGCCTATTTTTGTTTCCCATGGGCTTTTGGGAAATCATATTTAAAGCTTTCTCTTCAGTGTATTTCCCATAAGACTTTTGGGCTTTCCTAATGGATTACTTCATATGCTCTTCATAATTTACCTCAAACCTTAAAATGGAGGCATCTCCTTCTGTCTTACACAAGAACAGGGCTAAACGATTGGTGGTAAATGAGTCAGCCGATCAGGGGGCTCTTGAGAGCTGTTTTTTGGAAGGTTGTGTAAGGTCTGGACTCCTGTGTAAGGTGGACTTTCTGGGGTAGGAATGCATGCAAACTGTGTTTCCTGGGGAAGCCTAGTTGTGTTTCTTCCAAAACACAAGTGCTGACGCAGGCACTGTGATGCCCCTTGTGTTGTGCTCTGTGTGGCCGGGAAGGAACATCATAAACGTGTGCAGATACGGTGGCAAGGAAACAGTGTCGGAGTGAGGAGACGTGTGGACCTTTAGCACGCACACTACAGCAGTGCTTCCCGACACCACTTTCTGAAGGAAGTATCATATCCCCTTGGGGTTGTAATTTAGATAGATTGTCCCTGTAGGGTGTTTTCAAAATGCTTAGGAATGTGACTGTATCTGATCTCTGTGAAGTCCAGAGAGCAGAGTGGACACTCTGCTCTCTGGACTTCATTGGAGTTAAATACTTGCACAAGGAAGTAAGCCAGGGTTTGGCCTGAAGCCTGTGGACCTGGCTGAGGCTGGCCACACAGACTAGATTCTAAGACTAGGAGGCAGTTCAGCTGTGATCAACGGACTTGTTTCTCCTGGAGTTTAGTTATAAATTTATACTTGAATTTAATTACAAATATACACTTGAATGTCGCTTCACCATGTATGAAGCGTGATCAGGTTGGACAGTCCTGTGAAATGCTGAGTACAAGCCCGGCAAAACCGGAGTAAGGGATCTGAATCCAGCAGTGGGTAAATCACTATCACGGTGACATTTATTGTTTCCGCTTCTGTTTTTGAAAACCCCTAAACATCCTTTTTTTTTTTTTTTAATCCAGAAGAAAACAAGATATGTCACTGACGAAAGCGGCATACATATTTCCGTGCTTATTATTTACAGAAAGAAGAAACATCTGAACTCTGTTTGCTAACTACAGTGTGATGGGAGCGAGCCTGCAGGCAGTGTGCGTCCCTGTCTGCTTGCCAGCTCTGCTTAGTCCCAACGTATTAATGAACAAGTGCAAGTATTTGAAGAATCAGCATTTCCGCATTTGCATGCAAACTCTCATGCTGGGTAATTATACACAGAGCTGGCACTCAAATTAATTAAAGCTGATTTCTCTGTGACTGCAAACTGGTCCTATATTCCCACCCACCCCCTTCATCCTCCTATGAAGTCATCTCTCTACACTCAATGTGACACTTCTGTCTCTGGTATTCTCAGGAATGTTAATGTCTGACAATTGTGAAGCTGGCGATATTTTGGAGAGCCGCTGACAATGGCTGGGTGGTATTATGCACCCCCAAGCCCTGTATGGTATAAAGATCAAGAACAGCTTCTGAGCATTTGCTTTGTAATTATCTCAAATAATAACGTAGACAAATTATATATATTGTTCCAACGGGTTCCCTCCCCCTCTTGGATGACTCCACCCACTTGATTAGAGCTTACAAACAATTCATCAAACTTAAAATTTTCGTTTATCTGATGTTAACAAACAATTAGTCTTGATGGGCTCAGTCTTAATTTTGAAAAGGCTATAACAAATAGTGTTTTCCTTTCAGAGCTCTGGCCCAGGCCATTCAAGATCGGGGAGATTAGGAGAGAGAAAGCAGCGATGACTGCTAGATTTGATTAAGACGTTCTGAGTCCTCATCAAATAGAACAGAATTGAAATGGAGACTCTTATTTGCGGAAGAGATCCATGAACATTAACTCCTAGGACAGAAGGCTTTCCTGGGCTCTTCTGCAATCAAGCCATCTCCTCTAGTGTCTTGCTTCCTCAGAAGGAACTATTTCTGCAACAATTCTTTTGAAAAGACATCCTCAGAGCAATGAAGATATCATTATGATTCTCATTCATAAATTTAAATCTCTAGATGTGGGTAGCTACCAAACATCCTACCAATAGGGCTCCTGGAGAGGAGCCGATTTGACAGGTCTCCTTGAAATTACTTCCCCACTCAGGCCTTCTCCTCCTCCTCCTCCTTCCCCTCCTCCTCCTCCTCTTCCTCCTCTTTCTCGTCCTCCTCTCTCTGCATCGCATTAGCCAGAGATGGCACAGACAGCTCCTTGCCTGGGCTGGCTGTCTCTTTGGTAGGGAAAGACTACACAGTTCTGCCCGTCCAGTTCCGGCTGCTTACCACACAGCCAAGTTTGTCCTACTAATCTACATTTAAAAGGCAAGGTCTAGGAGGAAATTTAACTGTCTGTAAACTCCGTACAAGAACTGAGCTGGCCTTACCTTATCAGAAGTCCTCGATCGATCCACACAGACCACCACTTATTACCTCCCTCCAGGCTGAGGCAAGTGGTCCAACCAAGAGAAGGAGTCCCGAGCCTTCCTCAGAGATGCTTCTGACCAGACCAGCCACAACACCACGACTGGGATCCTCCGAAGCCTGCCCTTCTGGCCAGTCATGAATTTCCTACACAGACAGGTGTCATATTGGCATGAATTTCGTTGCCAAGTACATTTTAAGAGGTGGGCGTGGCTGCCATCCTGTAGCCAGTTCCACTAGTCTTTAAACTCTCTTAACCCTCTTTGCTTTTAATACTTCGCACAGGCCCCTGGTGACTTCATGAAGTACCCACGCACAGGGCTCCACTCACTGGGGTGTGGGAACAGTATCGAGGTAAGTAGCTCAGTCATTGTCGTACACAATGCTCGTTGCTACTGGCAAATACCTATTTGCTGAATCAGGATTGGGCTGCAGGGAGCCGGACTGGGCAGTTCGACGGCTTTCTGTTTGTTTCCTTCTCACAAGCCATCCTCTTTTAATTAACCAGTTAGCAAAAAGAGATTCTTCTTTTGATATTTATTCTTTAATACGAAGGCTTTCATCATGAAGGATTACTCCATTTCAATCTTTCTTTTTAATTACAGCAAACATTTACAAAACAAAAGACAGAGTCCTGCCCCCCCCCAAAAGAATAATTGCAATTAAGTACTTGCTTATCTAGTTCATTTTGCTCTTAAATTATTTGATGGCAAATCAAACATATGTGTCAGTCAGGATTCAAGCATACTCAGTTACAATACTCATTACTTTTTAAGAGGAAAAAAAGTGTTCCATAAACTTCTTGAAGAAGATCAGTAACTTTCTCTCTCCTTCCTCCGTTTCTTCTCCCCTCCCCCTTCCAACTTGCATAAAGGACAGTTGGCACAAGTAGTCAATAACTAAGTGAAATCTTTTGATGGGAATCTTAAAAATGTTTTTTATCTACATATCTTTCTTGTAGACATTTATGGAAGTAGAATTTTGGATATGTCACAACCATACGTGTTATCCGTTAATATATCATGATAAAAATAATATTTAGAAAATGAGGGTCTCAGTGAACATGCTGGCCTGACATTGCAAGGATTTGAACTTGTGTGGTCAATGAACTCAGAGCTGAGATTGCAATGTTCTCAAGCCTCTTAGTTCCTGTAAGCAAACTTGCAACTTTAAAATTTATTTAATCTCAAATATCAAAGTGTTAACCGATACACTCTCAAGGTAGGGATTCCTTGTATCATACCGCCTTTGCTTCCGGGTGCCTTCCATCTGTCTCAAAACTGACACATAAGGATGCTCAGTCAATAGCTGCGAACAAACTTTTACAGGTATGTTTATGATTACATAAGTGGAAATTGTATGAGGTTCAAATGAACTAACCTGTAACCTTCTGTTGCCTCCCTCAGTGTATTGGAATGATACAAGCTATGCACACAGGTGCACATGGGAATCATTTCCTAAGTAAAGGAAATCCGAGTAACTTTAAGAGAACACATAATTAGCTCTTAGATTACTCATTCTTGTTTTATTTAAATACATGTATATATTAAATACACATGTAGGTATATATATATATATCATATGCACATACTCATACACACACATACACATATACTTATAGTGGGGGCGGTGTGAGTGTGTGTCTGTGGGTGTGGGTGTTATATGTGTGCAGGTACCAATGGAAGCCAGAAGAAGGTATCAGATACTAAGCTGGAGTCATAGTTAGTTTTGAGCTGCCTGATGTGGGTGCTGGGAGCTGAACTCCAGTCCTGTACAGGAGAAGCAGACGGAGGGAATCACTGAACCATCTCTTCGGCCTGCACTCTCATTTTAAATACAGCTCTTCATTAGTTTTAACCATTACATTTCTGAATAATCTATTCTTTAGTATGAGTGGGTCTGATTTTTTTTTTCAGAAAAGCTTCATAGGATAAATTTAATCCCTATTCCACATGAAAGTTATTCAACTATTTGAAAATGGCTATCATTTTTCCCAAAGTCGTCTTTTCTCCAGATGGAACATTCCTTTAATCATTATAATATGATATGGCTTTTAAGGCCTATCATCATGTTGGATAGATTCCAGTTTGTCCGTGTCTCTCCTAAATGTGGCAGTCAGAACTGAATGTATTACTTGAAATGTGGTCTAATTATGCAAAATTCAAGCGTCCTGCAGTTGCTCAGGACTCTATTTCAAGTCATTCATAGAGGCAGGAAATGCATACTGCAAAGGGGGTGGTATCCTGATCATATTCTCCATTCCTGAACTTGCACTAAAATGTCTGTCTTTTTTTTTTCAGACAGAACTACATTTAATCAAATCTTTCATGTCTCGTTCTTGTTGTCATTAATATTTTGAGTAGAAAAATGAGTTGCGTGGCCATCCACACTAGAGCTCATCTTTGCTGTTGGTGCCGTGTTCTAATCATTTATGATCTATTTTTTTGAAGCCTCACTTGGCTAGCCAATGTGTCTGTTACCATATTTTATTGTGCATCATTAAAAGGCATCTGGGTGGCTCCAGTGTGTCAGACAGCAGGCTGTTCACTGATGATACCAAGAGCAAGAAGAGGAAGGCTTGTCCTGAAAGAGCTGTACACACAGCAAGGAGCCTGCCGTTGTAATCTAATACCTTAGATGCTGTCTTCTTAGGGGAAGACTCAAACTCTGCTTCTAGGAATGTGTATATTGATCAAAGGACTTCCCAGAGTCCAGTTCCACACTCTTCTGGAGAGAGGATGAGGTGGACTACCTTAAGGTTGTTTTATTCTTAATAATGATTTGTAATAGCCAGGGCTGGGTTTCAAATGCTCTATTTTACTTTCTGTATTCTGTGTAAATTTTCTTAGAGAATGGTGTGAGACTCAGACCCTACCTTGCATTCTTCCTAAATCCAGCTCAGCATTAACTGCCTCTGCCCGATGGTCCTGTTTTCTTTGATACCACAGACATAATGGGCAGAGCTGCTCATCTGTAATCCCTTTCTAGGGAAGGCACTAGAATTTACTGATATTTATTCATTTCTGCTTCTTGAGGTTCATTTACTGTAAGGGCATTTATTGGAAGGAAAGTAAAAATTGAATTTGTTCCGAAAAAAAAAAAAAATCTCGAAGATACTCCTTAAAATATGTACCAGGTAGTTGGGTATCGGGGTTGGGGGTGGGGAGTCATACAATGACGTTTTGTAAGGAAGTAAATGAAAGTCAGAAAACATTGCAGATTCAGAGCCTCAATTGGTTGATGCTTGTCTAACGTGCGTGACACCCCGAGTTCGATCCCCAGCAGCTTCGGCAGTCTCAGACTCCGGAGGCCGAAGGGATTAGAAACTGCCTATCACCTAAATGACCTGGAGGTTAGCCTGGGCTCCGTAAAATCCTATTTGAAATTGAAAATAAAATAAAATAAACAGTTACATTTGAGACTAAAAACCTATGGTAGCGCTATCTGTTCTCCTAGACGATGTGGAGACACAGCGCTATTGCGCTGGTTCGCTGCAGCTGGAAGACCATCCTCACTCAAGAACTAGAGCCCAAATTCTGATCACATGCTTGCAGAAGGGCAATCATGGGAGCTGGTCTGGTCTGGTTTCATCATCCCAGATGAGTGAGAAGAAAACAAAAGGGGAGGCATAAACAGTGCAAGGCCCATTGTACCTCAGAGTCCTTTTTGTTTTCATTACCTAAGTTTTCATTAGTAAGTGCTTTGAAATATATGATCTTGTTGTTGAGGTGGCTGGTTATATATAGTAAAAAAAAAAAAAAAAAACTAGTAGTTTGCTTTCTACTATATTTAACTGTAATGTTGTTAAAAGCTAAACTTTTATACTTGTATGCCAGAGACTGCAGGGCTAAACATTTTCCAGTTTCTTATTTATTACTAATTTCAACTCTAAACAAGGAAACCTAGGCAAAAAGAAATTAAGCAATGTGACCACTTCACACTGTTATCAAACAAGGGAGACAGGATTGAAATCCGTAGCATGTAGACTATACCCCCACCCCCAGTCATTTATTTTGCAACCACTAGATGCTTTTTAATGCACACCTTATATTTCTTAACTGACCTATGATCTATACTCTTTTAGAGAGAGACTCATCTTCCTAATTTATTTTATAGAGTTAAAAATTCTTAATGGCTTATCCAAATTGAATATAAAAATGTGTAAGATTTTTGTTAGGCTTCAGTTCAAGAGAGTCAACTTGATTTCATCAGACAGCAATTCGTGCCATCTCCTCTGCATCCCTGTATAGATGCTCGTCTGTGCCCATAACAAACACTGCACTTATTTATTTACCTGTCTCCTTATCACTAAGCCTTAAAACACTACAAGCCCTAAAGGACATCTGAGGAATGAATCGATAACTGGGGCCAGTTCTTATCATTTCTTTATCATTTTTTGACATATAATTTTCCCTGCCAGGTACCAGTTTGTCTCCTGCTGGGATGCGGCAGCATACTGCCTTCTTGGGACTGAATTAATCTTCTCCCTGTTTACCAAAAGAAGGTAAGAAACGTAGATTTATAAACTCTCTGCTCAAGCAAGGATTCTCTCTCTCTCTCTCTCTCTCTCTCTCTCTCTCTCTCTCTCTCTCTCTCTCTGTGTGTGTGTGTGTGTGTGTGTGTGTGTGTGTGTGCATGCACATGTGTGTATGACAGGCTCTCATGTAGCTTGGCTGCAGTTGAACTCCCAATGCATACAAGGATGACCTTGAATTTCTGCTTCTCCTACCTTACTTCCAAAGTCCTAGGACTACTAATGTATACTAGACTAGTTTGCCCAGTTTAACAGTGCTGGGGACTGAACGCCAAGTTTGTAAGCACTCAACTGAGAAGGGTCTCCACCCTACAAGGAACATTTTTGAAAGCTAATGAGTTTAAAAATCTGAATCTACAATCCTCCTATTGGTTGCCCTAGCTTTTCCTCATTGCCTGGGATGGACGAGGATTGATGCTATGAGATTCTTTCTCAAATCTCCCTTTGTACTGGCTGGTTTTGTGTGTCAACTTGACCCAGGCTTCAGTTATTACAGAGAAGGGAGCTTCAGTTGGGGAAGTGCCTCCATGAGATCCAGTTGTGGGGCATTTTCTCAATTAATGATCAAGGGGGTAGGGCCCCTTGTGGGTGGTACCATCCCTGGGCTAGAAGTCTTGGGTTCTTTAAGAGAGCAGGCTGAGCAAGCAAGGAGAAGCAAGCCAGTAAGGAACATCCCTCCATGGCCTCTGCTTCAGCTCCTGCTTCCTGACCTGCTTGAGTTCCAGTTCTGACTTCCTTGGTGATAAACAGCAATGTGGAAGTAAGCCAAATAAACCCTTCCCTCCTCAACTTGCTTCATGGTCATGATGTTTGTGCTGGAATAGAAACCCTGACTAAGACACCCTTATTAGGTAATTTGTCCTTTAGTTTAAACAGAGAAGAAAGCCATAGGGTTGCTGCTCCAACATAAACCTGAGTGAAAAGTCAGCCAAGTGCAGGTTAATGTAGCAGTCATAGAACATTGCTATTTCTTTCTTACTTCATTCATCATTAAATAAAGGACGTGGGGCATGTAGGAAGCTAAAGACAGACCCCAAGGAGGCTGCAGAGGACTGGGCATCCTGGGGATCATTACCAATCACACTAGGATGTGAAGGCAGATGAGCTTTTGGACACTAGAGACATCCATGCAGCAATGCAATGCTGGACAGGGGAAATGATATGCTAGCCCAGTTTGGTCTGATATGAACATTTTGTGGTTTAAAGAAAAACAAAACAAAACAAAACAACAAAAAACAAAATAACCAAAAAGCAAGAAATATTAGGCTTACTCTCTCACAGAATGGCCTTTTAAAAATCCTTGTACACCAGAGGTTCAAATACTGAAGCCCTAAATAGGCCAAGTGAGTTCTGAATCATGACTAGGAGACTGGGACACAGCATCAGAGTTCTGGTGTGGGTGGGCATGGGGCATCTGGGCCTGAACCTGCCCAACAATGTTGCCATTTTCAGCTTTCACGTATCCAAGTTTTTATGAGATAATTTTTTAAATGTTTCTATCTAATTTAACATTTGTTAAGTATGGTAGTAAAAAAGTTACTTGTGATCATTCTACAGCCCTTTATTACTTTCTAGCCAATCAGAATGCTGGAGGATTCTTTTATAATTTAATGAAAAGATTATTAGAAACACCAAGTCGTTGTTTTACATAAAAATGTAGAAAGTCACAGTGGTAAGACAATTTATAAATAAATCCTATTATCAGTAACACCAACAATTTTCAGTTACCTAACAAGCTCTGTCCGCCTTGCCTGAGTTGCCTCTTTTCCCCCTTTGATCCTACAATGATCTGAAAACAAGTCCAGCATACAATAACCTGTTCTTCAAGAAATTGTTCCAACGTCACTGGGTACAGACTGGTTGGCAATTCTGCTTCTCTACAAAATTCAATCTATTTGAGTAATTGGATCTTTGCTTGGCAGTAAGATGAATATAAACGCTTTCAAAATACATTATTTAATTTGGTTTTAAATATACTTATATATGTAAGGCTGAGGGAAAGTGGCTTGGAGATATGAAAGCCACCTTGTCCCTGTCTAGGTAACTCTTGCTAACTGAAAGCCTTAAAAATAAAACAGAGTAGACATTATCCAAGTATGTTGGTATGTACAGTCAAAATAGTCTTTATTTTTAAATTATTGTTTCTTTTCTCCAGCATAAAGATTCTCATGCACTTACAGGAGTTCTGGCTAATGCCTTGCTAAGCCTTATTCAGTCTCTGCTGAACAAACTCAACATAACTGAGCCCAGGAACACTCGGAACACCAGGATGTGTTCCAGGATGCGTGCTGGAACTAAACATAATGACCAGATAAGTGTGTGTCAGCCTTGGGACTGACCTGAACGCTTTCCCTGAGAGCCAGGAAAACAGGATTTATCTCTGTCTGTCTCCCATGAGGTTGGCGTGACCCTGCCAAATGGCAACCTCACAGGTTCTGCACCTGGGCCAGTGTGGGTGGACAGGGCTTCAGGGTTTTCACGGAGGGTGCTCAGACTCGCCACAGCTTGTGAACTCTTTCCAGAGAGCAAACATTTCACAAGAATCCCATAACTGTTGCCCCGCTGCCGATCAGAACTTCTTCAGAAGCAGCTTTCTAACAACCAGGTCTCATCTAAGTGCTTCTGAGAGGACTTCTGTCACCTCATAGGCGGTGGCAGGGGCTTCTATGGCGGGCAACCCAATGAGGTTTAGATTAAACGCGGAGAAAACAGATCTCTCTGAGGTAGCCGTCTGAATGCACTGAGCAGCAAAACTGAAGCGAGTCATGTGCTTCCTGACACATTTTATTGTAAATCTTAAGGAATCTAGCAGGAAAAGTAGGCTTGCCTAGAAAGGAGAGCAAGGGAAGTGTATAGGGACGAGAAAACTCTAGAAAGAAGAAAATAGATTGCCAATTGTGTGATTTTTTTTTAACCCAGAATACTAAAGAAAACAACACTACCTCAAACAAACAAAGCCATGAGCCTCTGGATACACAACTTCCTTTGTAGTCTAGAAATCCTCCAGCTAAGACCCAGATAACCTTGTGTTTGTTTGGTAGTGAGGAGTGGGTGGATGCTGGCGTTTACATTGTGAATGAGGCTTCAAGCAAAGAGACTGGAAACCGACAGGATGGAAGGGATGGCTTCTGCTACAGATAGTGTGGACTGAAGCCATGTGGACCCAAGCCAGAAAGAAGGAAAGAAACTTGGTCCGGTTGTCAAATATGCCCTCTTTTCTTTATCTCTGAGCCCTGTGACTAAGCTGGAGGGAAGGACCCTTGTTAAGGAGGAATGGAAGAAATGAGGAAATTAAGGTTGCAGGCTACTGGGAAGAGATGGCGTCAGAAGGTTGGGTCTTATCATGTTTTAAAGACTTCCAAGGAGATGACCCTCAAGAAAGTTTCATAATGTCAATCTGCTATGTGATCGAATATCATCTGTGAGATTAGACCCACTCAAAAATGCAAATTTAGCCCAGGCTTCAAACACTTCAGTTTTTTCCCTGCCCTGTTCTGAGCTCATCCCCCACCCCACCCTAAAGCCATCTGGAATGTTCTATGGCTCCCTGCTCAGCCACTCCAGCCCCATGACATACATGAGGGTGGCATGTGACATAGGACAAACAAGGTAGGATGGAACGTGGCCTTTGTCCCACTGTTCAAATGTCACCACCCCTTGTTTTCTATCCTTTCCTTTCTATCTTGAGATGAGATGGGACAAGGTGTTTTGAAAAATTAAGGTCTCACAGAATATCTTTTCCATTTACAAACAGACTAGTCAATTGGACTTTCTTTCTGTAGGTAAATGTCTCTACCAAGGCCCCGGAAGTTCCCAAGAAAACAACAGTGTGTGTATTATTTCTGAAATCTGGAACTACTTTACATATAACTGGTGCTTAACAACTCTTTGTTGAATAAGAGAAGAGTCCTCAGAAAAATCGTTTAGAAAAGCACTCCTTCAGATGGTCACTTAACAGGCCTTGAGGTCAGCAGCAGGGATAAGAATTGTGAACTAAGCCCCGACGAGCCTAGGCAGGCAAAAGTGCTAACCATTCAAAGTTAACTCACTGCGAGAGGAAGGCAGAGATCACAGTGTAACTGAGAGGCCAGGAGCTCGCTCAGACCACTGTGCTGAAGTTATGTTGGCAAGCATAAGCTGTGGTTTTTAGCAAGAGTAGCAGACTTTCTTTTGGGAGTGGAGGATCCCAGGAAAGCTCTTCATCCTTCCCTGAGAAAAATAGACATTCATATTGACTTGGAAGATTCACGTCTCAGGTTAAGAAACCTGACATCCCAGGTTAAGAAACTTCAAGATGAAGCCTTTGAATGGTGACCTTCGAAGTGCAAAAGAGGCCATTCAAGGAGAGGTTTCTGTTCAGTTGAGAACAATAGACTCTATCCAGCACACTTACAAATTCCATCCATTCCGCAGGGCTGAATTGGAAGAAAGAAAGCTGCACGGGGTGCCACCCCCTCTCTAGGAACGTTATGGAGGATTCAACAGCACCCCACAGAACAGAAGAATCACACAGCTGGCTTATGGTCCTACCCTCAGCTCTCACATCTAGAGAGAGGCACACAGTAGGTTCACAACACACCTTAAAGACAGTAAAAAGGATGGGGGTTTGGGCTTTGAAACCTCGACTACTTGCAAAATATATTTAAAGAGACATTGCTGTTAATAACCCTTGTCTCTTTCTTCAAAACACTTAGTCCTCATGTCTCAAATGTGAGTCCTGTCATTCCCTGAGACCCGGAGGTGGGGGCAATGCTTGCAAGGGACTGACATTCCTTTCAGTGTTTTTAATTTAATTTTCTTATGTATTTGTGTGAGTGTGTGTATGCGTGCACTTTTGTGTGCAGTGTGTGTGCCCATGTACATTCAGGTCAAGGGGATCAGCTCTCACACTGAGCCCAGAGATCTGTGGTTTTCGATAGCGTGGGAGCCAGCCAGCCTCAGCACTCTTCCTGTCTCTACTTTCCTCACATCTCCATTGCTGCACTCCCCCAAGCCCAAGTGCTTGGTGCCAGCACTTTCTCTCACCCTTGTGTGGCTGCTGCCTGTCCGAACTCAGCTCTGAGGCTCTGGGACTCTGCCTGGCTAATGTTTGTTTGTTTTTGTTTGTGAGAGTCTCACTACGTAGCCCTGGCTGACCCAGATCTCATTCTGTACACCAGGCTAGCCTCGAACTCAAGAGACTCACCTCCCTCTGCCTCCTGAGTGCTAGGATTAAAGAAAGATGTGTGGTATCACACTAAGTATGAGCCAGGCTTCTTATGTGGGTTCTGGAGTCACCAACTTGTCTGTTTAAGCTTGTGCAGTCAGACTTCTTCCCCACTGAGCCTTCTTTCTGCCCCTTCATGTCTTTTCTTTTCCCCTGGCAACAGCTTCCTCTAATAGTTTCCTTATTGCAATGGCAGAAAGAAATGTACATATATATATATATATATATATATATATATATATATATATATACTTACTAAGCCAACCAGAATCTGGACCGTTGCTTTTTAAAGTGCTTTTGTAGCCAAACAGATGTATTTCTAAATTTTGCTTGCGTTCATTCACTGGCTTCTAAGCTATATTTAGGATCCATTGCTCATTCTCTGATCCTTTTCGATTTCATTGCCTTTGTTTTACATTGAGGAACCGGAGGTCAAATGTAATCCAGACTGTTCTGTTAAAAAAATAAAATAAAATAAAACAAAAAACCACGCTAAAATCAGATAGAAGCTGTATGATTAGCAGTATGAATCATCTGTTTTCTAAAACCAGGAATGTAAACAAGTCCTGGGTGGAGCCCCACCTGCCTGCTGTTGTGTGTGTGTGTGTGTGTGTGTGGCGGGGGGGGGGGCGCTGCGTGTAGCTGGAGGAAAACAATCCCTCCTTCTCAAGGCTGAACTAAAATTAGGCTCCACCTGCAAGATGTTAAGGAAACGTACACAGCTGCATTCCGGAAACAAGTTACTCAGATTGCTTTTGGAACGCTCTGTGTCAATGCAAACTTGTTAGCTCTTTGCCTAATTCCCAAAGTGTAGTATTAATTTTAATGGTAATTATTAGCACAATAACCAACTGATAAGTAATCTTAAAATAGATCCAATATTATCAGATTTGAAATATACTGTGATTTTTTTTTTAATCCAAACATCCTGCCTAGTTTAACCCGTCACTCACTGATGATGCTGTCCTGCCCCCCCCCCCTTTCTCTGCATTTACACACTGACCTAGAGACAGGGGACCATGGGAAGTCACTGGAGCGATCAAGGCCCAGACAGTTCTGCCTTTCATGGGCTCCTTGAGGACAAGAATGGGAAGCTGGCGCTTCCTCTGCCCTTGCTCCTTTCTGTGGATTCTGGAGCTTTCCTTGGAACACGAGATTCAAATAGAAACCAAATCACATCAGGCTTGGGGCCAGCTTTTTCTGCAGATTTAAGATAGGGAGGCAGCCTGTGAATTCTTGCCAGGGAAGGGAGTTCACTGTTCTCTGGCGGACAAGCCATCACAGCCCTACTCTGGATGGAGGTCAAAATGTCCATCCTTGCCCCTACCCTTCTAGACTGCACTTCAGCACTTGCCCCATTCACAGGGAATGGTAGATTAGGGTTTAATTATTTACTAAAATGTGTGTGTGAAAAATTCAAGCAGTTAGGCAGTGGAGACAGTTCAGTGGGTCAGGTGATGCCCAGAAGGAGGAGAGGAACCCACATCAGAAATCAGGGAGGTGGGCGAGGGCACATAATCCCAGGTCCAGGAAGGTGGAGACAACTAGATCCTGGGGCTCAGCTGCCCTAGCTTGCTTTGCAAGTTTCAGGCTGGACCCTGTCTGAATAAACACAGTCGAAGGGCACCAAGAGAGTCATCCTCTGGCATGTGAACCCCCACAACCACCACCACCGCCACCGCCGCCACCATGAACCTCGAGCATACACGAATGCACACACACAAAACAGACTTTAAATTTCAAGGAGGCTGTAATTGGAGGAAGGAGAATCTATCTCCATTTCATATAAAACCCAGCCTCAAAAAACCACCCACGAACCCTCTTTATCATTTTCTTTATTGCATCCTCTTTCCTCTTGAAGGGAGCAGTGCTTCCGATTTGATCTCCTCCCAATGTCACCGGTGTCATCGTATAGATTCTTAGCGCGATTTTTTCTTTTCTCTTCTTTCTTTCTTTCTTTCTTTCTTTCTTTCTTTTCTTTCTTTCTTTCTTTTTTTTTTTTTTTTAATACCTGCCTCTTTCTAAAAGCTCTCGGAGACTCTTTAAAATCAGCTAGAAGTCAAATAGTCTCAATTAGGTCCCGAGCGGCAAATTCAGTCTCTGTTAGAGATTAAACAATGGGGAAAAAGCGAGCCTAACTAGAAGGCTGCTTTTCATTACCCTATCTGATTTCATTAGCCTAATTCACGCTTATTAATTATCGGTCTGATGAAATCATCAATGCAGGCATGCCAGGCTCATGACGGCTACATTTGGGAATAGTCGTTCTCAGGCCCGTCCTATAAGTGCTGAGATAATATGCCGTTTTACTTCCCTTTCAGTGAGCTGTCCGACTCCATCACTCCGTCTGCACCACCTACGAAGCCGGCGTATTCCTGGCACAAATGGGGTTTACCACGTAGCCCTACTTTGCATTGTCAACAGAGAGATAGGAAAAGAGCTGTGAGTTTTCATTCCTAGAAAGTGAACTCCTGTGAGTTTCGACAATGTGGGTCATTATAGACTGGCTGCCCCCTGGGACTGGGCAATTCTGGCTCGAATTCTAACAAAGGGCTGCAGATCTGGCAGGGGTGGGAGTGGACTGGGCCACTCAGATACGTTTCATTCACCCTCGGAGCCCAGGGGAACAGCACTTGGAGGCAGCACAGTGGCAGCTCCTAGTGTAACTTTACACTATTTTTTTCCCCTTTAAGTCGCTACTGATCCCTTGGGTTTCCATGTGCGGGGGAGGGGCAGCGTTAGAGAAAGGCAGCGTGAAAATGACTGACAGCCTGCTTATAAATAAGATCCTATAGACTAGCTTGGAGGATGAAAAGACAGATGAGCCTTCGAAGGTTCCCAGGAAACATATGACAAGGCTCCCTGCGTGATTTTTATTTTTAATTTTATTGTTTGGTCTGTGCCTAATGACAGCAAACAATTTACTTTCTAGGTTCAAATTTGATTTTTTAGCATGATGTTTCTTGTTTACACTTAGTTTAATTACTAGTGAACATTGCTTGTTTAAACTTGATCTTCTCTTTCTGAAACAAGTTTTATTCTTTCTAAGAGTCCTGAGGGCAATCAGGAAAAGCAAGAAAACTTGGGTATCAAAGGTTGCCTAAGCATGTAGTGGGTCCTGACTGAGTTTACTAAACAATGTGAAGGACAGTGATGGAGTATCTTGTCTTTGAATTCTCAGGGCTATTCTATGAGGTCTTGTTTTGTTTTTCCAGGTCTTGGGGGCAGAAGCTAGGAGCATGTACATCCATTCTACAAAAATGCTCAGCCACTGTGTTATAGTCTCATTCCTTCCTATAGGTATATTTTAAAGAAGGAAACAGACTTACTCAGTACCCAGAGAGAGCAGCAGGTACTGAAGTAGCAGAAGAGCCGTCAGTCTTTGTTATACTTTTGAGACGGGGCCACCCTAAGCATCCAGGCTGGTTTTGAATTTGAGTCTGTCTGTACCCTAGGCAGGTTTTGAACTTGTGACCCTCCGAATCCAGGTTTCCAGATAACTAGAACTGCATTCCTTCCCAGCTCTGAAGTTTCCTATCAAAAATGAGGAAACTGAGGCTGAGAAATGGCCAAGCTATTCTTGGAATTTGGGTCTCACGTTTTAAAAAGATCCACGGTATCCTTTCTTTTCCTCCCAACCTAGGAAGCTGGAGGAAGTCTCCTCTCTAGCAAGGACAACACAGACCTACAGCCACTCCACCCTCCAAATCCCTCTGGTTCTTCATTATTGCCAGTCCATCTTTCATCTCAATCCTTACGACTCTGGAAATTGGCCTGACCTCTTACCCTCTCCCTTTTATGAAAACACTAACTCTTCTCACACCTCCCTTTGCCTTACATGCCATCCTGTCTGCCCGCCCATCTGCCCGCCCGCCTGCCGGCCACTCCTTGAGTTCTTCCTCCTTTCTAAGCCCTCCTACAAACAGCCATTTGGAAGCAATTTCCAGGTTTACCTCCTTCCTTGTGCATCTGTCTGTGGTAATTTAGAGGTTAGGGACTGTGTGTTTTCTCCTTGTCATGTTTATGCCTCACACTCTGTGGGTACCTAATAAATGCTGAATAATAGCAGCTTTATGACAGTGCAGAACCAGAAACACCGGGCCTTATATTTGGTATTTCATCACCAGCAAGGCTCATTTATTCATGGTCAGCCCCAGGCTAGGTGCACACTGGACTTCATTAGCAGAGCCCGGAACCCACCTTTGCATACCAGCTTTTCTTTCTTATTTTCTTGACAAAAGCAAAAAACAAGACTACCACTGACCTTCTCATTATGTTCCCAGCATCCCAAAGATGGAGGTAAACAAGACACAGAGCCTCTTGGATGAGAAGTCAGAGTCAATGCCAAAGCTGTACAAAAGAGTGAGTTTACTCCTGTGTGTTCCTGTCCCTGGCTTTCCTTTTTGATAGCATTCTAAAAACAAACAAAAAAAGACAAAAAAAAAAAAAAAAGTGAAGAATTGAATGACCTAAAATTTTTAGTTTCTATATATAACAAAATACTTTTCTGTTTATGCTATGTCTAAACTAGCAGAGGGAATAGATTATTAAGTTTGAATATTTGGGTCAAAATGCATTTGCTTGTTAAATCAATACAATCGATTCAAGGGAGCTTTAGAGTGGCCCAGAAAATACTCTTATTGAGGACCTGAGCTTGTCTCCCAGCACACAACCTCCTGTAACCTCAGCACCAGGCTTAAGCAGGCTAGATGCCTCTGGCCGTTAAGTCCAGCAGCAGGCTTAACCAGGCTAAATACCTCTAGCTTCTTTGGACATCTCCCGTTGTATTTCAGTACTCCTTCCTTACACATAATTAAAAATAAAAATCACCTCTAATATAGAGATGTAAACTAGCAGTGGTTGTCCCTGCTTATCAGACTTCCTTCAATATATTTCAATTCTGTTTCTTTCACCCAGCTATGTAGAAAGAAACTACACACACACACACACACACACACACACACCATGAAAATAATAAACATCTCCTTGTAAATTGGGATATGTTAATCTAGGAGCTGATCCTTTGAAGCATTATTGATTTTGTTGTTGTTTGTAATTGTTAATTCAGTAAATACTTATCAAATACTACAACATTTTTGGCCTTGTGCTAAACATTGGAAGGTGCTTGTTCAGTGTAAAGACAGAGATATACACAAGTCATTGATGAAATATGGTATGATATAATGTGTATAATTATAAGTCCTACAGGAAGACAAATTCTATGCGCCTAAGAAGACTACATATAAGAAGTGACCTTTCAGCTATGTCTTGGAGGCGAATGCTTGTTCTCTGTCGGAGGGGGGAAATACATCCCATAGGGATGAAGAAGAGTGAGCTCAAAGACAGATCTTCAGTAAGCAGGTCGTGAATAGTGAGTTCGTTACTTAAAGGGTATGGTGAGGAGGGTGAAAGCCAACTCTGAATTCCCTGATGACCAAGTCCTTCCGGAAGATTAAGTTGTGTTTTGTGGGCATTGGAGAAAATTTTAAGCAGCAAGACAGCATGACTATGTTTACTCCCAGGAAAGAGTTCAACCTTTAAAAAATGCATTAGGAATAGTGGAGTCTGTGAGTGAGAGAGAATCGAGCAGCCATTAGCCTAGTTAAGAGCTGTGGTAATGCAGGCCTTGATCTTGATGATACAAAGGAAGGCTGAAGAAAGTCTTAACTGAGGAGCGTAGAGGGCTGACAGGCAGGCATGGCGGCAGGGCTCGGAGGGGAGAGGAAACCAAGATGAAGTCGGCTTCATCCCGAACAGCTCAGCTATCGGACTGGGGAAGTTCTTCACATTAATTCATTCCAATCTCACAAGAACATTGTGACACAAACCATACGTGTTTTGTGAGGTTCAGGAAACTGCAGATGTTGCCAAATGTCACAAGATCATGGGAATGAGTTTGAATGAGGGCACCACCATGATCAGAAGAGCTGTGGTCAACACACATTCCCAGAGTTTTCAGGTAAGAGTCAAGAAGTCTCATGTCTAAGATCATAGTAAATCCTGAATGTTACTGCTATAACAAGTGAAGTTCCCTTCGTTCTGCACGAAGAACTCCCTTTTCTGTCTAATGCTCTGTCAGTGCTGGTGAAGCGCCTGGCCAGAAAACAAATGCAAGGAAAGGAAAACAAAATCGACAGGAAGCAGAAACTTCTGTCTCTTGATTTTTTTTAAGGAGTGAAGTTTACGTTAAAAAGAAGTCTCTGATGTGACAGAGTGTTCTAGAGATGAGCCTACTATGTGCGTAGAATAATGTTAGTTTTCAAATAGCTAATCATCTTTGTTTCGGCTCATTGGCAATTTAACTTTCCATTTTTCAATATGACTGATTGGAAATACTTAGGAAGCTATATTATCAAATAAAAGTAGGTCTAAGATTAGCTGAGCAAACGTTTCCCCCTGCCTGGTGCAGAAGGCTTCGCAGGGGTCATTAAATAGGGGGTGGGCGTTTCCTTTGGATGGCCCAGGCCACCGGGATGTCTCCTTGCTGATTCTGCTTGCCCTTCAGTTCTTCCTGTCACTTTACTTCAGGATCTCTTGCATTTGTGGAGACTTGGGAAGGCATTGGTTTGCATGAGCACACAGCCCTGGCCTGAGATTCACGAAAGAATCCAGGATGAAACAAAGAAGAAGAAAAAGAAAAGAAAGGACATAGCCTCCAGCGCTTCCTCCTTTCTTCTCTTTTTATTTTACCTTTTCCTATGAAACATCTTCCTGCAAGGATTCTCTACCCACAGTGGAGGATGCTTTTGATATGTAGATCAAGCAAAATGGTAAATACATGGCCCTGTCTTTCAAGGCTTCCTTATTCTACAATGTGCCTCTGGTGGCAGCCTCTGATTTTCCGGGAGGGTTTGTACTATTAACTCGCTATCTTCCATTGCCCCTTACCACAAAAATTTCTTCCTGAAACCTACATGCAGCATTTTATCTGCCAAGCTGCAGCTCATTTTTCCTCTCCTTCCTTCTCGAAGATTGGGTGACTAAGTCTTTGCTTTGATTTTTTTCCCCCTGACTTT
>JADRCD010226714.1:20506-34811 GCA_019843815.1 Montemys delectorum
TGTCTCTGTCTCTCTCTCTCTGTCTCTCTCTGTCTCTCTCTGTCTGTCTCTGTCTCTGTCTCTGTCTCTCTCTCTGTCTCTCTCTCTCTCTGTCTCTCTCTCTCTCTCTCTCTCTCTCTCTCTCTCTCTCTCTCTCTCTCTCTCTTGTGCCTAGGAATAAACAAAAACAGAAACAACTAAAGGCACACAGAACTCTCTCACTCTCATGTAACCATTGCAGGGAAAGTCTGGCCCTCTGGGTCTGGATCTTTCCACCCCAGGGTGGAACCTCAGTTTAAGGATGGTCTATATGGCCAGTGCTCTATCTGACAGCGCCTACAGCTCTGCTGTAGCGACACCATGACACCCATGGCTTCAGACGGAAGAGCAGGCTCTCTCACGATCATTCTCAAGGTCATTTGACCCCTGAGTCCCACCACTGCTTTCTAGACCTACATTTTTCAGTGCCCAAATTTAGGTGACTAATGGCTGTGTAGTCATGAGCAACCCAGTCAGTGCCGGTTAGAGCCACTTTGCCTTGAGGGTAGATGATTATCATATTACCCATTTCTCTTGTTCTAATACTGCAAGGAGTGTGCTTCCTCTGATGCTTTGGGATCTACTGATAATATTCTAAACGTAAAGAAAGTGGGAAATGCCCATTAAAGAAAAAGAAAGGCAGAAAAGAAAATGTAGAACCGATGCCATTTTATTACAGATGTTAAAACTTGAAAAGGAAAATAGCATTGCTTAACGTTCGTTTTTGGTCTTCCATAGCTTCCCACAATGGAGAGAAAGATGTGGAAGTAAATGTTAAATATATTTTAACTTTATATTACTTTGAGTAACATAGCATTAAAGAAACAAGAATATAATTTTAAATAAGAACAGAGGTATATTAACATATTAACAATGTGAATCTTATGAACTAGACCTTAACATATAATTTTATTTTGTCTTTCACAGCAAGAAATCTTACAAACCAAGAAAAAAAAATGAAGTATATATTTTTTTCTCTATGGAAGAGAGATTCTCAGGCAAATACATTAGGTGAATTTATTTTGGTAAGAGTGTGTGTACAATTAAAACTTGAAGCACCGGTTAGGACTCTGTTAATCTTATAAAAACCAGTTGCATAACTCGCTTAGTAAAAGAAATACAGTGGCCACCCCATAGGACACTCTGCTTTAGCCTTGGATGCCTCAGAAGGTTACATGAAGAACATGGTGCATAAGCCTTTAAGCCCAGCACTCAGGAGGCTCAGGCAGGCAGATCTCTGTAAATCTGGTCTGCAAAGACAGCCTGGGCTACACTGTGGAGCCTTGTCTCAAACTTACATAGAAATTCTAAGAGTATCACACACCATTGTTAGATACACGTAGACTCTTTAGAGAAAATAAATTCAAGACAGGATGTCTTGTTTAGATTTCTTTAATTTTTTTAATTGAGAGGTAGGTGCTTCTCTCTCTCTCTGTGTGTGTGTGTGTGTGTGTGTGTGTGTGTGTTTGTCTGTGTGTCTGTGTGTATGTGTATATGCATGTGTATGTGTAACTATATGGGAGTATGCATGTGCACATGTGGTTGTACATGCCAAGGCATGTCAGAGGACAACTTTATCAAATCAGTTCTCTTCTTCCAACTTTATGTAAGTGAGATGGGAGGTGATAAATGATATGATGTGAGTATCAAACTCAGTTGCCAGGCTGCCAGGTTCACAACCGCCTTTACTTGTTGATCCATCTCACTGACTCTATCTGTGATGTCTATTCCCCATTGATTCTATCTCCTAGATCACCCATTGGCCATTTGATGATGCCCACAGGAGTTCTACTGTTTATAGAAGACCGGGAGAACCATTCTGACCCGAGGCATAGCCACGAGTGTCCCGGAAGAGAAGAAACTTCACTGAGCATGGAAATATAGAAAGGGGTTTGAAATGTAGGTAAGACTGAAGACAAAAATTAGTCACTGTGGGATCACATGGGAAGCAGTAGGCAGTGGTACATGTCAGAACAACACGCTGTAGAAACTGGGGTTGGGCAGGGGCAATCGTGAGTTCAAGGACAACCGGGGTGGTATAGAAAGGTTGAGCCAGGTTGGATTACAGAGGGAGACACTGCCTCAAAATAACAGAAGAATAAAAGGAGCTCATGTCACAGAATTATTCATTTATTCTGGTTAAGAATGCTTTTGCAACTGGGGGTGGGAGGTGGGGTGGGGGGTGGGGTGGTGGCGGTGGTGATGGTGGTGGCGCATGCCTTTAGTCCCAGCACTTGGGAGGCAGAAGCAGGTGGATTTCTGAGTTCGAGGCTAGCCTGGTCTACAGAGTGAGTTCCGGGACAGCCAGGGCTATACAGAGAAACCCTGTCTTGAAAAAAACCAAAAAAATAAAAAAATAAAAAAATAAAAAATAAAAATATAAAAATAAAAAAAAAATGCTTTTGCTTTCACAGACAGAACAAAGTGGACACATTTCATTAAAAAGTGTCTACTTACTGGAGTCCAGTCACACTCCCAGGAGCCAGCCCTTATAGAAATCCTAGTTCTTTCCCACCTGCATCTGCAGAAGCCACTGACTGTGGAAGGCTACACTTCAGCATCCTTGTCACAAATTGTAAGGGTTTTCTTTAGTAGCTTTCAATCTTAGGCTGTTACTTTCTAGGGGATGAGGGTAGGCATGGCAGGAGTTGTCACAGAAACCTTCCGTGCCTCTCTTTCTCATCTCTGAGTCTGCAGTCATCAACACCATGGCAAAAGCAGCCTTCTGGGGCCAGCACAGACCATGGACCGCCACAAGGTCTCTAGGGTCAGCACATGTCCTGGACCTCAGGATAAAGGAGAAAAAAGTAGGCATATGCATCCAAGAAGGGAAATTGAAACTATGAGTAGTCTTTGCTTCCTTCTGATTGTGTGGGATAAATAAGGTTGGAAGCTGGAAAACTGTCCAAGCCATGTTATTCAATGAAGCCAGTGAGTGCATTCTAAGGTCTCAGTTCAGTGCGCTCTTTCCCTGAAGCCGGATGAAGCCACTTCAGTCCTCCCGGCTGCATCCTATGGGTGGCCCGGCAGTGTGGTGCGAGCCATAAACCCTGTAATCGTCTCTCCAGTGTTTTTAGACATTCCCAGTTCACTTTGATGGTGACTAACAAGAAAATGATCGTTTCACTTACAATCTGTAAATTCTCCAGGGGAAACTTCATCCAACGCACAGGAGGGCATTTCACATTTTATTCTTTAAATATAGAATGATACCATCGGCAAATATATTTATCCTTAAAACATTAGTCAGTTTTCCATGATGTAATCTTGTTTGAACGTCCACCAGTTTTTAATTGCCGTTTCCCACAAGTCTGAGCACAGCTTTTAAAAAATGCATATATTTTAGATTACATCTCATCTAGGTTCAATGAAAAATGGTAACACTCCCCCCCCACTCCCCTACCCCCCATTTTCAAAAGAGCATTGAGCTGTGTCACTGGAGGCATCACCATCCTTTATGTGGCTGAATTTTGCTGGGCTACAAGAAAAAAAATATTCTTATGGCAAAGAAGATACTGAGTAAAATTTCTTGGAGCCAAGTGGTTTTGAGCTAGCAAAGATGTTCTTAAATATGTATCAGCTCCTATCAGGACACAGTTAGCCTGAGTTAGAAGGATACAGGCTAGAGCCGCCATCCAAGAGAGCGACCCGTGAGAGGTTGTTGAAAGCAGAGAATGATTTAGAGAGGGAAATTTCAGAGATGACAGCTGTTTAAATCTAATCAAAAACTCTTTTCTACACCAGGAGACAGTTAGTCTTCCATTTGCTCTAATATGTATCTTAGGAATCTGTAGGGTTTTAGAAGGCTACCGGAAGCTTCGAAAGCCACACTTGAGAGCCCAGTTTAAAGATAAGAGTTGATCTGCCTTGCCGGTAGATAAGAGTGGAGGCAGATTGGGTGCAAAAGGTTGGGCGTAATCTGACACAGGTTCTAAAGAATACATTCAAAACATAGCTTTTAAACTGCTGTGAAATTACAATTATTTTATTTTAATTTTAATTTTTATTATTAATTTTTTTTTGAGACAGAGTCTTAATGATTTAGCCCTGCCTGGCCTAGAACAAGTTCACAGAGATCTTCCTGTCTCTGCCTCCCAAGTGCTGGGGTTTAAAGGGACACAACATCAAGCCTGGCTTGCAATTTTGTTTTAAACACACATTTTTAAAATCTCCATGTATATCACACACACACACACACACACACACACACACACACACCACATGCACACTGGTAATTGTTAGTATATTTATTGGTCTTGCCACTCTAAGGTCTATGCACCCTTCTGGAACTAGCTAGCACTTCAGCTCACAGGACATCATGGTGCACACGTTAATCCCAGCACTCTGGAGGCAGAGGCAGGCAGATAGCTGTTGAATTAGAAGCCAACCAGCTCAACATGAGTTCTAGGATAGCCAAAGCTCCATAGTAAGACCCCATCTTGAAAGAAACTTAAAAAAAATTTTCAGAAGCTCAGGCCCCACCCATCTGGATTCTAACTGACCCTGTATGACTGCAGTATACAAGTTTTAAGACACATGGTTTTAAAAAGATGCATAGCTCTCTCCTTAAACTTGGGCACCTTCCATTTAAAACCATTCCAAGTTACACTAATCTCTAAGGCAGTACTGCTTAATGAGGGACTGAAGGCAAGAACTGTTCCTGTTGAAAAGGTCCCAGAGGCCATTTCCAGGGCTAGCTGGGGTTCCTTTCCAGAGCTGGCCCTGATGATGTGACTGTTTGAACAGGAAAGGCGACACACAAAATGGAACACAAGGTTGGTGGAGGCTAGTGCTAGCCCTAATCTAGAGCCTCCAGTGGGACTCATGCCCAGACCTTGTAATGCTATGAAGTGTGGCGGATTAAAACCAACCTGTAGCTACAATGCTTATGTTTTTCTGAAATCATTTTGTTTTATCTTCCATCTCTCTTCCCATTGCCCCTGGCAGGCTAGATGAAGTTGCTGGCCCAGTTACCTTGTCCTTCTTTGTTACCTGCCTTCTCTGTCCCCACTCACACAGGAGAGTTCTCTCTTTCATCTCCCATCCCCTGGTGCTTCTGGGCTCTGTACCAGAGTTTGACAGTGACACAGGGAGTTTGCTTCCCTACACACACAGGCAGAGCTCCTACTACGACGGTCTGTGTTCTCTAATCAGACTGTGAACAGGGAACAGTCTAGAATTGGAACTTTTCCTCAAGGTAAGTTAGCACCAATGACCCCCAGGCACAGAAGAGCACACCTCTAATTAAATAGAAAACATACAGGGGAATTTAGAACACAGTTCCTCTGTGCCCTGGAAAAAGATCGACGTGAGTTCAGATCATGAGCTGAGTTCAGATCAATGGCTGAGAAGCATTTGGAAGTTCTTGAAAGGCAATGATAGTCATCCATCCGTTTACTAAAAGATCTTTTAAGCTGCCCGTTTCCTCTAGTTTGAAGACTCTACAAATAAACAAAATCTCTAAATGCCACACATTCTAATAGGCTGTTTCCCTGGAGTCAGGTTAATTCTCCTCTTATCTCTAGTGAACTGGGTAGACTTCCTAGCTCAGCACAGGTGTCTGGACTGTTTGAAACACTCCAAGCATCTTGCATGCCTTCTTTACAGTCGGTATAATTAAGGATTTGGATAATCACATGTTTTGTGTTTATCTCTCCAGCTATAAGCATTAAGAGAATAGGACCATGTCCCACTAGGAGGCAGAAACAGCAAGCGTGCTCACTGGATGAGTGGACACTTAGTCATATAAGTATATATTCTAAAAGTCTTATAAAAAGCGTAGCCACCCAAATGAGCAGGACTCTCATACGGTTTCTCTCCAGACATGATTTGGGTGGACTCGTGTGTCTGTTTTCCCAAATTCCAAAAACAAATCAAAACCCTACAAGTTGTGAAAGGCAAGGCAGGGGAGACAGACCGGAAAGAGAGAAGGAACAGTGGCAGCTTGATTGGCAGTTTCCTGGTATGGGATGATAGGAGACAACCGATGAAATAACTAAAGTACCAAAGCAGGGTGGAGCCCTTGCCAGAGCCGATGCTCCAGAGAACAATGTAGGATTCCCACGGTTAATGCCAGGAATGATAAATCTCAGCTAAGACAGGTCTGAATGGGCCGCTTACGAGGAATATTTGGGAGACGTTCCATTAGAAGTAAGTTGTCTAAAACTGAGTCTGTGGTGTGGTGTCTATAATGTGCTTCATCAATTAGGAAGCGGAAGCGTGTTTTAATACTTCACTTGGCTTGATTTCTGTTACATACAGGAAAGGGTCAGGCTGTGGAAACCAGGAAAACTTGGTACAAAAGAACACTTCATTCCATAGCAAAGCTGACAAATTGCTACCAACATGCTTTTTCACTGAATACTGTCATAAATATATAGATTTGATTTTTAAAGATTATTTTTGGGAGGAGAAGCATTTGACTAAGCTTCCCAAAAGCTTTTTTAGCCTAATTTTTTTCAATAATGATTTTTTTGAAAGTTAGACATTATATTTAAATAAACTCATCTAAATATTCCAATAGCACTGAAGAGTTGCCTCAGAGCATAAAGGCTGTGCACCAACCCTGAGGACCTGAGTTCAGCCCTCAGATCTCATGTGGTAGAAGAAAAGAACAGAATCAAAAGTTGTTCTGTGACCTCCACATGGATGCCACTGCCAGAGGCATCTACAATTACATGTAAGAAAAATGAAATCCTACAGTACAGGTTCATAAATAATAGACAGCAGACCTCAAAAACATGTAGTAGATGGTAATTTTTATTATTTATCATATTTTAAAAGTAGATATGTGCTGGCATTAACTTGTAATTTTACATTCATTATGCCTTTGTATTGCTACAGTGTTCTTTCCTTAATGACCGACTTCACAAAAAGCAAAAAACGAAACCAATAACAACAACAAAAAACCCACACTTAATTTAAAGAGAGTAGGAATGTAAAGCTTAGCATAAATTTCAATGTGCTAGTATCTAGAGGTACATGTACTTTTTTAAAAAATTGAAGTAAAGAATAATGGCAACCAGTTAAAAAAGAGTAGCATATGTCAGAGGTGACAAGAACTTGTTGACAGACGAAAGACAGTTGCAAGGAAGTGCTCCACTCAATAGCCACTGTGGCACAGCTGTAGGAAACTGTTTCCACATAAGCTGTTCTGTTGACTGTTCCTTCTACAAGAGATCACAATTAAGTATATGCAGGGAGATAATGGGAGGACTAATGGCCAACGCCAGGGCACAAAGGGAAAGATTTCCAGAAAAAAAAAAAAAAAAAGGTGTGACAAGCAGGTTTTCTAATGATTTTACTTTAAAAATAAACTCAAACTATAGTGTCAATTATTCTTATGATGTGTGAGAGAGGTCACACTAAATACTTTTTCTCTGGTTTTCCATGCGACAACTTCCACCCAGCCAGCGACAGGTTTTGCCTGTGAGATGTCCAGTCTGGGGGTCACAACTAGGCCCTCTACTCCTTGTTGCCCTTACACTGTCTCTTGGTCTCAACAGGTCATGGAAGACTCAGATTAGTTAATCACGCCTCGGCAATATTATAAACAAGCAGACATAGCCGCACACTCTGATTTCACTCCGACAGGAGGAGTGGCTTTCTTCTTTCACGCGACTTCTACCTTTCCTTTCCCGATCTCCTTTTCTGAGGCTTTGTTCCATCTACAAGGCCAAAGTACTTCCTGCCTTACCTGGAGGAGTGTGTTCACCTCCCTAGCCTTTGTCCCTGTTTCCGAAGTTATTATAAGATACCTGTGCATCAAGTCCATGAGTGGAGAATGAGGCCCCAGGCCTCAGGGTGAACCAAGGGGAAAGGGCTTTCTAAGTACCCTGCTTGGAAACTAACAGGGACCCGTGTCAGCTTTAAGCAAGGGTCAGAAGTTCTATTCATCACAAAAGCATCTAGATGATTTGGGTCCATCAGGCAATTGGGGGGAGAGAAATTCTTTAATAGTTGGCCTAGAAGAATCAGCTGGTACAGAGATGCCCATGGACAGCTAAATAATAAACAAAGCTAAGAAATAAAACAAACACAGAGAGTTTTATCCCTACTGATACCCTCTCCTCTCTTGTCAAAAAGCATCAAGAGTCTGCGGTCTTTAGTAATCACCTTCTTTCAGCTTCTTTTTAAAAAACGGGAGGAAAGTGCTGCTGAGGGGCAGGGGTACAGAGTCTACGGAAACTACTTCCTTAGAGAGAAGTGTGGCTAAGGGGCAGGGTACAGAGTCCACGGAAACTACTGCCTTAGAGCGGGAGACCCTTATAAACCCCTGGTCCCCACTGCAGCCTCCTGGCATCTCCTCTGTAATCCAGGTCCCACAGGCAGCTGGCCTATTGTTTCTGAAGAAGGGCGTGCATGGTAGTGGATGTCGTGACATGCAGTAGCTGCCTTGCCTTGAGAGTCTGTTTCGGAATTGATTTCAAAAGATACATTACATTTTGGCAAGGCATGCATGTCACTAGGCCCAAGTGCTTATCGGTTTAATTGCTTTTTTGGTTTTTTTGTTTGTTTGTTTTTTATTAGATATTTTCTTTATTTACATTTCAAATGTTATCTCCTTTCCTGGTTTCCCCTCCAAAAATCACTATCCCATCCCCCCCTGCCCCTGCTCATCAACCCACCCACTCTCACGTCCCTGTCCTGGCATTCCTCTAGGGGCATCGAGCCTTCACAGGACCAAGGGCCTCTCCTCTCATTGATGTCCCAAGCCATCCTCTGCTTTATATGTGGCTGGAGCCATGGGTCCCTCCCATGTATACTCTTTGGTTGGTGGTTTAGTCCCTGGGAGCTCTGGGAGTATTGATTAGTTCATATTGTTGTTCCTCCTATGGAACCCTTTATGCACCCTTTAGCTCCTTGGGTCCTTTTTCTAGCTCCTCCATTGGGGACCCTGTGCTCAATCCAAAGCACCCACCTCTGTATTTGTCAGGCACTTGCAGAGCCTCTCAGGAGACAGCTATATCAGGCTCCTGTCAGCAAGCATTTGCTGGCATCCACAATGTCTGGGTTTGGTGATTGTATATGGGATGGATCCCCAGGTAGTACATTCTCTGGATGGCCTTTCCTTCAGTCTCTGCTCCACACTTTGTCTCTGCAACTCCTTCCATGGGAATTTTGTTCCCCCTTCTAAGAATGATCAAAGTATCCACACTTTGGTCTTCCTTCTTCTTCAGTTTCTTATGGTTTATGGATTGTACTTTGTGTATTCTGATCTTCTGGGCTAGTATCCAGTTATCAGAGAGTGCCTACAGTACTCCGTTGTGTAAGTGTACCACATTTTCTGTATCCATTCCTCTGCTGAGAGACATCTGGGTTCTTCCCAGCATTTGTGGGTCGGAAGGATGACAACTGGAACCACCCACAGTATTCTGAGGTGACTGACAGGAACTCAGTTCTCTGCAGGCTCCTGAAAAAGTCAGGCCTCACCATGCTGTGCTGTGCTAGGAAAGGAAAGTGCCTGGCTGTCTCTCTGCAAAGCCTCAACTTCACTGCTGCTCAGACTAGAGGTTCCTGGATGTAGTCTTTCATTCAGATATTTGTGATTTCTAGCAACAGAGGTTCTCGCACGAAGACACAGTAGGAATCACTGAATGTGCTTCGAACGTGAATACTGACTGTTGTCCAAACTAAGAGCAGTAGACGCTATACCTATGCCTGGCTTATGTTCATAGTGTATCTATTGGATTAAGTTCAATAGTGGCTACAATATAGCATCTCAAATACCTATAGAATAAATAAATATAGCCTCAGATTAAATCCATTTCAGGCTGAAGTCCCAGTCAAATACATATAATTAACAGATTAGATGAACTTAATCAAAGACATAATATCGACAGATACTCTAAGACCAGAGGGTGTAAAGAGAGGCGATAATGTGGTCCTGTCATTCAGGGGCTAACACAAAAGCTGGTTCTGAAAGTGTCTGGGTGATCTGTGCCCTCATGTCGTTTCTCAGACTGAGGAGACAGTACGCCTCTTTTTCCTACTCGGGTAAGCAAGGCAATCAATGAGACATTTCTTGAATCCATGCCTGGTTAGGGAAACTCTTGAGAATTGAAAGAATTTGATTCACAAAAAGGTTTAGTAGCATTCACGGAACGCGTGTTCTAATTACTACATGCTGTTTGTGGAAAAAGCGGTGCTGATTATTTCAGAGGGAAACCTGCCAGCATTACCACAAGCAGATGAGATGGGGATTGTAGGCTTCTAGGCCGAGACTCAAAAGGACCCTTCCCTGGGATGCTTAGACACACATGGAGATTTGAAAGTGTACTAGAATTAATTATGAAAACACAAGGACATATTATTTACTCAAATCTAGGATGGATTTTAGTGTACTCTATGTTTTAAAAGATCTAAGATATAATAAAGATATAAATAAAGGTGTCTGTTCTTTTTTTTTTTTTTTACATTGTAAATACTGTGTGTGCACCTGAGTTTATGTGCATTGCGTGTATATGCTCATGCTTGTAAGTGAGTGTGCATGTACGTGCATGCATGGGTGTGTGTGTGTGTGTGTGTGTGTGTGTGTGTGTGTGTGAGAGAGAGAGAGAGAGAGAGAGAGAGAGAGAGAGAGAGAGAGAGAGAGAGCAGGTATTATCCTTCATGATCATCTTGTTTAAGACATTGACAGTGATTCTCTGACTGAGTGTGTGGCTGGCTGTGTTTGAGTAAACTGAACGACCTGAAAGTTGCAGGGATCTATCTCCCTGTCTCAGCTTCCTCCCTCTCTGGTGGGGGCTTGCAAGGTCTCCAGGCCACCTCTTGCTTTCACATATATATTAGGTCCTATGAGGTCTTCACACTTACTCAGTAAGACACTTGCCGATGGAAATGCCATCTCCCCAGCCCTGGTAAATGCTTCTTCAGGAATTGGCTATATAGCTGTTTGGTGGGCATTATGTAAAGTACAAAGATTTCCCAGATATAAACAACAAGGAAACAGAAGTTATAAAAGAAAACGCTAAGTCAAAAGCAAAATGAACATCAAGATGCAGAATTTCCTTTTGTGGTTGAGATGCTTTAAGCCAGCAATCAAACTACAAAGCAGCAGGAAGTAGTTTTCCCATGATCCTTCTTGCTTTGTAAACACAGGATAACATAAAGCAAGATAGGCACCTTTTCTTTTCCCTCAAGAGTCTAAACCATACTGAACAACTGTTACCATATTTATTTACCACTATTGAAAGACATATTCTACAAAGCATATGAAGGGAAGACTATGGACATAAAGAGCTGATTCTTAAAGCATGTATTCTCTTCTCTCAGCAAGCTTCTAAATTTGACGTTAATGATTAGTATGGGCAGCAAATGTCTGGAGCACACAAATGGAGATGTCGTAACCGGAACAAATGGCCCAAGGCCACCACCTGCTCAGGCCCTTTTGCAAGAGACCAGTCCTAATTTAAACAAAACAACAGAGTTACATTTATCACTTAGTTGAAAAACTGGATGAGGAACTATTACCAGATGGCACGCAAGTAATCTCGCTCCTCTTCATTAAAGTGTTGAACTAAACTGTATCCACAGTACTCTTTCTCTTGTACTCTATCATCATACTGAAATAGTATTCTACATTAAGTATTCAAAATTATATTCAGAGTATGAGAGAATGGGCAGCCAGGAGGAGTAGAGATTAGAGAGGACACTCACTGTTCTCAACTCTCTGACAGAGTTTGGAAAATACAGACAGCCATACAAATCATTGCCTGAACTCAGTGCTTTTTATGTGTGTGGGGAGGAGATTATTAATTACACCACAGTTGGTATAAACTGGGACTGTTCCTAGCAAACTGGGCTGTATAATGAACCTATGAACAAGAAACCGTAATTGTACAGTTTCAGATGAGTCCACAAATCAGTGAGATGAGTCCACAAATCAGTGAGATAAGTCCACAAATCAGTGACTTTAGTTGGCACATATAGGCTACCCATGATAACAGTTTTAAAAACAATATTTTTTGTAGTTATTTATTTGTAATTTATGAATTCATGGGTACCATGTGAGAACAGGTGTCCACGGAGGCTAGTGGGCATATGATCCCCTAGACCTGGAATTACAGGAAGTTGTGACTGCTTGATGTGGATGCAGGGAACTGGACTTGGGTTCTCTGCAAGAACTGTGTGTACTATTAACATGTGAGCCCATCTCTTCAGTCCTGAGATGACATTTTAAAAATTCTAACTTGATTCCTACATACCTTTGAAAACGGTGGATGTGGCTGAAAACATCTTGCTCTGCTCTCCATGGTCTCTGTGGCTTAAGGATTTAAATATTGTTGGGATATTTTCCCTAAGGAATGGTTTATGGAGTCTCCAACTTCATAAGAGGTTTTAATATCTAAGAGGTTTTAATATCTAAGCCTTTTATTAGAGTACAACTTCCTAATCCAGAAAAAAAAAAAAAACCAAGTAATCAAGATGTCCAAGGAAGGCTCGGGGGCCAAGGGCCTGGAGTACTGTGTGACTTTCTTGAACTTTCCTCTCTTCAGCCTACTTTGGCATTCCCATTGCTTCAAAAGCAGTAGTGTCACATGCTGATTTCACGTCTGTTTCTTAAGGACACAATTAGGAGAAATGGGATGTTTTGGAAATTCCATACACACCTAATATATGGAAGTCTTTTAGTTTTGAATCTGTTGCAGTAAAAAAGGTAAAGAGGTGTTCTTGAGATTTAGAGGCGGGATAGATCAACACATTGGCTAAGGGGTTGGTGCAGTGGCTACCTGGGTTAAAACACTTGCTGCTGGGTGTGACAACCCAAGTTATATCATTTGGACCTTTAAGTAGAAAGGCAGAACTGACTTCTTAAAGTTATCCTCCCACCTTTAAAGATATAGCATGCATGGTATGTACATACCATAGACTATGTAGACCTACACGGGAACGCACACACACACACACACACACACACACTAAATAAAACATATATTAAAATAATGCAATGTGAAATATTTAAATAGAGGAAAAACTTTAATTTTTAACTGGAAACCTCATTCCTAATGTATTAATAGCTTCAGAAGGCCTTCCTATAATCCCATAACTTCACCTTGAACTCTGCCTGTAATAGTAAATCATTACTATGTGTTTATCTCCTTCTCTTACTAGAACTGCATGCCTTCCAAGATTCAACCACATTTCATCCATTATTAAATCATAGTGTTTGATCCAAAGTAGACTCCAAAATGATCTTTGATCAAATTAATATTGATCACAAATTTAGAGAGTTCTCTCTGTTTGAACATTAATATTCTTTATTTGATCACTACCAGATTTTATTTTCTTTTGAGTTTTCGGCTTGACATTTTTTTCAAAGACCCACCCCTCCTCCCAGTTCCACTAAAATCTAGAAAGCCAGCCCATAGGAAGGGCTGGGTGCTCTATGTGTTTTCCTCATAAGACATCTTTCTCATGACAACTCAGGAAATGCCAGTTTAGAACTTCAAGGTGGATGTGGCTCTGTGCAAGGCGTCTCCTTCCTTGCAAAGGTATTACTGTTAGTGAGGGGACAACAGTAATAAAGGTAAGGTTACGGGTTTTATTAGCTTGACACAGAGAAAACTTACTGCTGTGTCAAAGACTGTGCCTTCGCCCTCAGTGAGTTGTCTTAGGTCACAGAGTGTAGAGATTACTCAGAACAGGATCATTAACTGTTGGAAAAATAAACAACTTTGGGAGATGTAACATACAAGAGCCAAGGCAGTTTAACTTTTACAATGTTGACACAAACCAGGTCTACCAAAGGAGACATACTTAAAACCTGCATTTGTATCTTGTCTCCTTAGACCAGGAAATCTTCTACAGCTCCAAAATGGGCTGACTTAGCAGGAAAGATCAATTCTAACTGCTAGAGACTGTATCTAGTTCATTGCTGGGTCCTCCACTTGGTAACCAACTCTTAAAAGTGTAGCCATATGGCTAGAGAGATGGCTCAATGGATAAAGTGCTTGTTATGCAAGCATGAGTTGGATTAACAACCTTTATGTAAAAACATGGCATGACTGCATGCCTGTAACCCTGGGGTTGGGGCAGAGAAACAGGGGAGTCCAAGGAACTCATTTGCCTGCTAGCCTGGCCAATCAATGAACACCTAGTTCGACAAAATAAGATTGAGAGTGATCTAATCAAACCCATGGCATCAATCTCTGGTCTGCATGCATGTACACTTACGTACACTTATATTCAAATGTATGTATGCATACATCACACACACAGGGACAGCGAGAGACAGACAGAGAGAGAGAGAGAGAGAGAGAGAGAGAGAGAGAGAGAGAGAGAGAGA
>JADRCD010226715.1:0-31091 GCA_019843815.1 Montemys delectorum
CTGAGTCTGAGCTCATGTCCAAGACCCTACCTCTTCCACCAACTCAAAGGAGCAAGACCTTTCTAATGACACCAAATCTTATTGGGCACCCTCCCTCCCTCCTTTCCCTCCTTCCTTTCACCTCCCTCCTCCCTCCCTCCTTTCTTTCCCCCTTCCTCCTCCTCCCTCCTTCCCCTCCTTCCCCTTCCCTCTCCCTGCCTCTCCCTCCCTTCCCCTCCCCCTGCCCCGCCCTCCTTCTCCCTCCCATCTCCCTTTCCTCCCCCTCCCTCCCTCCCTTCCTTCCTCTCCTTCCCTTTCCCTCCCCCTGCCTCTCCCTCCCCTTCCCTCCCCCTGCCCCTCCCTCCTTCTCCCTCCCATCTCCCTTTCTTCCCCCTCCCTCCCCCCTTCCCCTTCTGCTGGGCTCTTTGCTGGCAGAACCAGGCGAAGAGAGAACCCAAGAGGGAGAACCCAAGCCAGCGGGAGTCTGTCAAAGCAGGAATTCATTTTATTGTATGGATCTTTTCTTTATAAAGGGTTGAGAGAGGAGGTGGAATTTTCTGCTGAGGTGAGATGACATAGGGGGAGGGGGAAGTTGATGATGGGTGGAGCCAACAGTTACTCTAAGTCAGCAGTTGCTAGGCAAAGGCAGGCCTAAGCAGGTCCTGCTGAGTCACTCCAGTATGGAAGTGACTGAGACAGTTTACAAAACTTAAGCCAGGCTCAGGTTTGTCCTCAAGGCACAAACTAGGGTCAAATAGGGTCCCAACACCCTTCCCTCCCTCCCTCCCTCCTTCCCTCTCTCCCCCTTCCAGTAGCCTCCCCCTCCTTCCTTCCCTCCCTTCCATCCTCCTCCCCATCCTTCCTTCCCTTCATCTCTTTCTTCTTTCCATCATCTTTCTCTATCGATCTAGTCAATTAACAGATGTTGCCGGGTGGTTGTTGAGTCTAGGACCATGCCAGGTTCAACACCAACCGAAGGAGGCAATGACAGCCATGTACTTGTTGAGTTTCCATAGTGGTGGGAGGTAAGGGCAGTAGAAAGATAAACAGAGAGGTCTCTGGAGTGCCTGTGAGATGGCCAGCTGCTAAGCGTGCTTGTGGCCGAGCCTAATGAGCTGAGCTTGATCCACATGGTGGAAAAAGAGAACTGTCATCCTCTGGCCTCTGTACGTGAACTGTGGGTGCACACACACGCACACATACATGTAGAGCCAGCCACACATGCACATACATAAATGAAGCGTATTAGAGAAGACACCTTGATTACGTACTTTTGGAGGGGAGATACTACGGGCAGTGTAAGGGCCCTGGGGCTGGCACCAACCTGGCTCATGTGAGCCACAGAGATAAGTCCAGAGCTGCTGAGCTGTGGTCAGTGAGGAGAGAGGAAGAGCTGCCAATGGCGTGAAGGGAGCAGTCCCAGCCCAGGGTACCAGGGTCAACCTGGGCCAGGCTTCTCCACCCTCAGCAGATGGTTCCAGACCCTGCTTGAGAAGGGGACAAAAGGTTTACCCAAGGCTAGGAGGGAGCCCCATATATCCAAGAGAACTGGGCGGGTGTCTGGGCTGGAGAGGTGCAGAAGACAGAGCAATAGAATGGGAGTTGTGAGTACTGCATTCTTGTGGATGGGTTATCAGGGAGTCTGGGTGCCTCAGTGGTGAGGCTAAATCTTAATTTCCTGAGGTCAGGCCCGGCAGCCCAACAACAACAACAAAGGTGACCAAGCTGGAGTGGTGCAGTTCCCAATGTGACCACCAGGTGGCAGAACCCCAGCTGTCCCAGCACCAGGTAGCCTTGGCTCAAAGTACTGAGTTCCTTGAGCGACAGTCTACAATAGTGACAGCCCCTGGTCAGCTTGGTAGCACTAACCACTAGAAAGTGAGAATTGGTCTGTGCTTAAGATGGAACCCCGGAGCTTTCGTTATCCTTGGACTTTTAAATTTTACCATCTGCTTATCTGTCTGTTTGTTAGTCAGGGTGGGGGCTGTGCAGAGCAGACTGGCCTCAAAATTGACTCAATTTCCCAAGTGTGGCTTAGGGGTGTGTGCCACCACTCCCAATATCTGCTTTGGCTTCACCACTGGCTACTAGCATGACCTTAAACGTAGTTAAGTTTCCTCATGCCTCAATGTCCCGTCCACATGCAACCTTATAGGGTTGGTGGACGGACTTTAAAAAGCTAACACCCTAAGTGTGTAGCTCAGGGTCTCAGTTGTCACAAGGTCTTACTGCCCCTCAACAGGAAAGGGAAACTAAGCCAGGGAAACACAGCTGAGAAAGAGCGGGACACAGCCAGAGCAAGCACGGGAGGTGGAGGTCACCCCCTGCCTAGCCCTGATCTGGACACTACAGCACACAGGAGTGATCCTGGCTAAAGACCATTCACCTCCTGGAGCTGGAAGGAAGGCTGAAGAGGGAGGGGCAAACAGAGGTGGGGACTACGGTGTCACACCCCAGGTCTGGGCCAGGCCTCTGTCCTTCCCAGGACATGCAAGCTGGGACCTCGCCCACCATCCTGACTCCAGATTCCAGAAGAGGGGTGAAGCCAAGCTCCTGAGGTCATTGCTGCCTGTACTGGTCAACGCCGTTCCCACACACTCTCTTCCCAGGTCTTCATCCCTTGGAGAAGGAGCTGGGAGCTTCAGAAGGTCTAAATGTACTGCTGTCAGCATTCATCTGTATGGCCTAGAGAAAGCCGCTCCCCCTCTGACCCTCTGAGCAGAGGGGCCAGACCTGGGGGAGCCGGAATTAGACTGAGGACCCCCGGGTTCCATAAAAACAAGGGTGCATTTCTTTCCTTGGGGACACTTGAACGAATAACAGAATCTATCAATGCCACATAATGTACTAGGCACTCATGAATGCTACCTCAATAAAGAGTCAGGCGGTCTCAAGGGAAAGGGGTCAGAGGGTCAGAGGGGGAGCGGCTTTCTCTAGGCCATACAGATGAATGCTGACAGCAGTACATTTAGACCTTCTGAAGCTCCCAGCTCCTTCTCCAAGGGATGAAGACCTGGGAAGAGAGTGTGTGGGAACAGCGTTGACCAGCACAGGCAGCAATGACCTCAGGAGCTTGGCTTCACCCCTCTTCTGGAATCTGGAGTCAGGATGGTGGGCGAGGTCCCAGCTTGCATGTCCTGGGAGGGACAGAGGCCTGGCCCAGAGCATATGACCAGTGGGAGGATAGTGTGAGAATAGTGACCTTGGGGTTCAGGATACTGTCCCTACACAGACATCTGGCCCACTCTCAAGGGACTAGGGAGTGGCTCTGAGCCGGGTGGACTACGGAGGTAGGCTACAGATGGGAGGACAGCCTAAGGATCTGGGACCAGCCCTTCAGCTCCTGTCAGCCATATTGCCCATCTGTGATGGGGATAGACAGAGCTTACAGAATCCTCTTGGAATCCCTTCCAAGGTCAGAGGGATGGGACGGTGTGTGTGTGTGTGTGTGTGTGTGTGTGTGTGTGTGTGTGTAAGGGGAGGCTGGGGTGTGTAAGGACAGTAGGGATTTGGGATGGAGGACTTGAGTCAACAAGACTTGCATTTGATCGGGACCCAGGGCAGCAGCCCAGTTCAGCAGCTGATGGACAGGCTGTGGATCACAGCCAGGAGGGCCTCACCGAGACTGGGGTCTTTGTCCCCCACCCAGGCCGGACTTTGTGTTATCTGCTTCCATTTCCAGCTTCTATGTAGAATGGAGGCGGGAGTAGAGGATTTGGCTAAAGGTCATCCTGGAGAGGCCTGGTCTTGGCCTTTTCCCATTCTACATTGAGGGGGACTTACCTAGGTCTTAGCAGTTTCATAGAGTGGGGGGATGGGGGGCTTCCCTGGTTTGTACAGCTGAGAAGGTTCGGGAACAGGGGTAAGAGAGGGTCAGGGGCCCCTGTCCTTTATCCCTTTAGCTCTGGGTAACAATCTTCATGCTGGAGTGCAGTTCCACCAGCAGAGTGCTTGCCTGTCCATCCCCAGCACCACAGAAACCTGGGGGTAATCTTATCACTTGGGAGATGGAAGCAGGATTAGACATTCAAGGGGCAGGGCTAGGGCTAGCGCTAGCTGGAGGTAAGGGTGGGTTGGGGGGTGCTGGGAGGGAGGGAGAGGGGAGACAACGCACCCCCACCCCTGCCGGCTTCTTCTCTAATAGACATTGCCTTGATTGCCCAGCAGTCCTGGTCTCTACTTCCTAAATGCAAGTTTGAAGAGTTTCCCATCTCCTTTCCTTTCCACTCAGAGCGACAGAATCTGTGAGGCAGGGATCTCTGTCAGGGCCCCAGGCTTCCCTAGCAATTGGTGTCAACTCAAAACAGACTAGGGACTGAGAAGCCAAACCAAACTCCGTGGACTCTCAGGCCCAGCCAGGCAGCACACCTACTTCCTGTCCCAGAGTGATGGAGCCTCAAATGAGGCTCAGACACCTGAGTAGATTGTGCTGGTATCACAGCTGGGACCAGAACCCACAACTGGGGACTGAAAGCCCCTGTGTGACTGCTAGCCTCTATGTGGGGGCCCTCCACCCCTTTCTCCTTCTGGTGCAGATCTGGCAACAATCCCAGCACTTCTCTGCAGCCTGGATTGCGTGTGTGCACAGCTTTGTAAGGGCTTGGATGCCACCTGGTGGTAGCTTTGAGCATTACATGTTTCTATGGGCCGCCCTCCCTTCTCTCTCTCCTTCCTTTCCTCCCTCCTTCCTTCCCTCCCTCTCTCCCTCTGTCCGTCGGTCCCTAAGGGATAATTAGTCTATGAAGTGCAAGGGTTCAAGGGCTGAAGAGAACTGGTTCAGGGACACAATGGAGTTTATATTTGGCCTTGAAGACTGGAGATCATCATGTGCAAATTCAGATTCAGAAAACGAGCACCACTGATTTCCTCTCATATGTGAAATCTAGCTTTTAAAACCACGAAAACAGGCTGAGCAAGGGGGCGTTCCCAGCACTTGGGAGGCAGAGGCAGGCGGATTTCTCAGTTCGAGGCCAGCCTGGTCTACAGAGTGAGTTCCAGGACAGCCAGGGCTCCATGGTGAGACTCCCATCTTAATAAAAAAACAATAAACAAGGCCCCAGTCACTGAGCCGCCGCCAAGGACTCAGCTGCCTCCCCCTCGAGCCCCCTCGCTTCCCGACCCTCCGTTCCCCCCCCCCCCTCGCCCGCCTTCTCCCGCAGCCGCCTTCCGCAGGCCGTTTCCACCGAGGAAAAGGAATCGTATCGTATGTCCGCTATCCAGAACCTCCACTCTTTCGACCCCTTTGCTGATGCAAGTAAGGGTGATGACCTGCTTCCTGCTGGCACTGAGGATTATATCCATATAAGAATTCAACAGAGAAACGGCAGGAAGACCCTTACAACTGTCCAAGGGATCGCTGATGATTACGATAAAAAGAAACTAGTGAAGGCGTTTAAGAAGAAATTTGCCTGCAATGGTACTGTAATTGAGCATCCAGAATATGGAGAAGTAATTCAGCTACAGGGTGACCAGCGCAAGAACATATGCCAGTTCCTGATAGAGATTGGACTGGCTAAGGACGATCAGCTGAAGGTTCATGGGTTTTAAGTGCTTGTGGCTCTCTGAAGCTTAAGTGAGGATTTCCTTGCAATGAGTAGAATTTCCCTTCTGTCCCTTGTCACAAGTTTAAAAACCTCACAGCTTGTATAATGTAATCATTTGGGGTCCGCTTTTAACTTGGACTAGTGTAACTCCTTCATGCAATAAACTGAAAAGAGCCAAAAAAAAAAAAACAAAAAAAAAACAAAAAACAATAAACAAGCCGGCAGTGGTGGCGTACGCCTTTAATCCCAGCACTTGGGAGGCAGAGGCAGGTGGATTTCTGAGTTCGAGGCCAACCTGCTCTACAGAATGAGTTCCAGGACAGCCAGGGCTACACAGAGAAACCCTGTCTCAGAAAGGGGGGTATCTTGGAAGAGAAAAGGAACCGGTAGGAGAGGGGGAAAGAGAAGGTGTGGGGTGCGGGCGGCAAATGACCCAAGTATGTCATATGCACCTACTACTTGCGGTTCTTCATCGATTTGACGGGAAACTGAGGAAGGAAGCCCTCCCTGGCCACGGGCGGCACCAAGCCCCACAGACAGGTTCTCCAGCTATAGGGCGCACTACAGCCCTGAGCGGCCGAGTTCTCCCTGACTGCAGAGGCTAGGGAACCTGCCGGGTCACCACAGTCGCACCACACCCGCGCCGCCAAGCTGTGTCATCAAACTGTGAGCCAAAGGGAAGCCTTCCTCAAGACACCTGTGCCCGGGACTTCGTCATGGCGACGAGGGCGGGGTGGTACTTCTTGTCTGAGAATGCTGCGACCCTTCCCTTGGGAGTGAGTCCTTGGGAGTGAGTCCCCCGGAGAGGGCGACTCCTAGCAGCGGCTGGCCCCGACTGAGCACTTGCCTGCGCTCGCACAGTGGAGCACGGCTTCCAGCGCCAGTGCAGATGAGGATGATGGGCAGAGGGTGCGTGCCTGGCAAGCGAGGCATGTGCTGTGGCTGAGCTGAGGACAGAAGGAGGGACTGGCGGGAGCGGCCATGAGGGAAACAGGCAGCGGTGAGCAGACTGAGGCATGCCTATCCGAGAACAGCCGGAAGGGAGAGAGAAATCAAAATCATCTAGTAAGCAAAGGAAACGAACTGGAAGAGCAATGGAAGAACTCAAGTCGATGCTACCAACAAAACAACACAACAACGACAAAAACAAACAAACAAAAAAACCGAAAACAACAAAATAACCCACCATACCTCCATCTTCTGAATCCCTGCCGCCACCCCTGCCATGACCTCAATCACCACCATCACCATCAACGCTGTTATCTCCATCCCCATCATCCTATCATCCTAGTCATCTTAACCCCCACCACAACCATGACGTCCACCACCACCACCACACCACCATCATCCCCATAACCCCCATCACCTCTACCAGTGCCATGTAGCTGTGCCGTTGACATCTTCATCAGCATCATCTAGATCAGCACTATCACCTCCATCCCCATCATCTCCATCAACGCCATCACCAACCAAATCACTGCATCAATTTTATCATTGCACTGCGGCCCTTAGTCCGTCTTAGATGCACCGTCGTTTATTACCTATTACCACATCACCGTGAACACAGCAGTGGCCACTGGCACCGCTGTTCACTGGGCAGCAGCATGACCAGCATTACCAGCCCCCTCTACATCTATCACTACCACCACCACCATCGCTGCCTTCTTCCACAAGCAGCAGCATCGCCAGCATCACCTCTCTGTCACCACCCTCACCATAGCCACGCCCCCATCGTCCTCACCAGTCTCTGCTTTTGATTCACATCCTCCTTACAAGCCCAAAGCTTTGGCCATGCCTCACATCTGTCTATACTGCTGTGGTGCTGAGTTTGTTCTTTCAGCTTTTGGTTGTTTGTACGTGCTTGGCCCAGGGAGTGGCACTATTAGGAAGTGTAGCCTTGTTGGAGTGGGTGTGGTTTTGTTGGAGTGGGTGTGGCCTTGCTGGAGTGGGTGTAGCCTTGCTGGAATAGGTGTGGCCTTGTTGGAGTGGGTGTGGCCTTGTTGGAGTAGGTGTGTCACTGTGGGTGTGGGCTTTAAGATTCTCATCCTAACTGCCTGGAAACCAGTTTTCTCTTAGCTGCCTTCGGGACCAGATGTAGAACTGTCAGCTCCTCCTGCACCCTGCCTGGATGCTGCCATGCCTTGATGATAATGGGCTGAACCCGTAAGCCTGTAAGCCAGCCCCAATTAAATGTTGTCCTTTATAAGACTTGCCTTGATCATGGTGTCTGTTCACAACAGTAAAACTCCAAATATGACACTGCTTTACAAGAAGCCTGGAGCTCAAAGAGGGGGCTCTTTGGATGGAAACAGCCCACTGCACATGGCGTTCCCGACAGAGGTTTTGGTTCAGGCGTTCTGAGGGCTGGAGTCAGGCCTGCTGTGTTAGTCTGCTTCCTGTCTCTCTAACTAAACACCTGAGATGTATTTCTCCCTAAAGATAAAAAATATGTATTTATTCAACAGTTTGGGGATTTCATGGCTTACTGTTTGGTCCTGCACACATCTCCTCTCTGGGGACCCAGAAGTTGTCAGACACCAGCCACAGTGAATACTGAGCAGTTGACCAGACATGGCTGATAACTCCTGGAGTCGAGGCCAAGTGTCTTAACCTCGGCAGAGACTTGGTCTACTTTCTCCTTACTTCTGTTGTCTCCTCTGCAAAGCAAGGTCCTTAAATATGAATCTAGCTAGCCATGGAGGCTTAACTCTGTCATCTTAGCATGTGGAAGACTGAGGCAGGAGAATAACAAGTTCTAGGCTCTCTAGAGAGCCCTGTGGATGCAGTAGCCCAGGCTTACCCCAACCCTGATGCCCAGCCTGGGATCTAGAAGGGAGTATCAGGAAGAAACTGGATCTTCAAGGGGCTTCCCAGGCCCCGCTGGCTTCTCCAGGCAATGGCCATGCCACAGTTTACGCTTCCCTCCCAGGGCTTCAGACAGAGGATGGGCACAGTGACATCTGTCACATCTGCTCTGCACTGTGGCCTTGTGGTTGAGGATTTCCTCCTGGACCCCAAGCTTGAATCTACCTCTCCGACCCAGGCCCACTCCTCCCCTCAATGACTCAAATGTATCTGCAACTATTCTGTTACTGCATCACCCTTGCCACGGCCACCTCCAGGCACTGTGCTTTGCACCAACCAACACTGACCTGTGTGACCAAGGCCTGAGACAAGGAGAATGTCTACAGTTGGAACCTTAGGTGTCCAAATTCTTTCTTCTGGTCCCAAGCCATAGGGAGTTAATATGAGACCCTAACTTGTTGAAGGAGGTGACAATACACACATAAACACAAACTCTGTCTTTCTCCCTTTGTATCTCCCTGTCTGTCTCTCACAACACACACACACCCACCTTGTTTCTCTCCATGCCAGGAGATTGGCTACACTGACAACTCTGGACACTAGGGGGCGATAGATGACCTTGTTTTAGAGCAGGGAGCTGTTTCATTTCCTGTAAACCGCAGGAGCACAGAGAGGCCAATGCCAAGGTAACATGATAGGAAAACAGCCTGGACTGGAGCCATCCCACACCAGAACAATGTATGACACAGTATGAAGGGTAGCCAGTATCTATGGATTCCTATAGGAACTCATGTCCCATAGGAACCCGGCAGGTGACAGAAAGGAGAGACATGGGTGGAGTGAGTGACAGAGGCTCAGAAGCTGTGCCCATCTGGATGCTGGATGTTGCAACTGGAGTGGGCAACTGCAGCCCCCTCTGTCCAGCTGCAGCCTGGGTCTATCTACAAAGCAGTTGCAGCTGTTACCCAGTTCCAACTCACATCAAGAGACTCCTTATTTTCTTTCTTTTCCTTCTTTTTAATTTATTTTCTTTTTTTCCCCACAGCAGAAAACATACAGTTAAATGTTAGTGTGAAATCTCCCAGTTTTAAATGCTGACAACAGACTCAAAACTTTTCCAACTCAAGTGTCAGGGAGAAAATGTCTAAGTGGTCCCACCTTATGTGGCTTTGAGGGCTACTGGAGTGTTTTGTTTTGATAGGCCTTGAAACTCCCAATGTAGACCAGGCTAGCCTGCCTTCTCAGGAGCACGGGGATGAGCGAGTACCAGCTGGAGGCTGAGGGTGTTTTGTTTGACCATGGGTTTAAGCTTGGAGAAGGCTCTCCTGCTGCACACTCCACCCCTAGCTCAGGTGCAGAGGTGGGGGGCTGTCTTTCCACTTCTCCCTCTCCTGCACCTTCTCATCCTCCTCTGGGTGGGCGGGGACTGGACGTGAGATTGTTGAGGGGAGTCTTGTGCAGCTGTTTCCTCTGAACTAAAACATCCCCTCTTGAGGGGAGGAAGGGGGCCAGGGAGACTCAGAAAGCTAAGGAAGCGTTCAAGGCTCCTGGTGCTCAGCGGCCAGGGATTCTCAAGGCCCCTTCCTCCCCATGGTTATAAAGTATCTTTGCCAGGAAGTGGAGACTCCAATAGAGTTGCCTGTGTGTTAGAAGCTCCAGGATGCTGCCTTCGGGAGACTTCATCCCTGCTGGGAAGGGCTTTTGTTGCTGCTACAGTTGCTGGAGAGTAGCTGGTGCTCCCTGGAGTAACTCCTGGCTGGCTGTTTCTTTGATCTGCCATTGTGTATGCCTGAGCTGAGGTGAACAGCTGTTTGCACACATGTGCCCACAGGAAGCCACACAGCGCGGTCTCCTTGCTATCCTTGCTGTCAGCTTTGCTATCCTTGCAGCCGTCACTAGGGAGCATGAGGGCCATAGGAATGCTCTTCCGGCATGCTCTACTGAGCTCAAACCTTGTTCTGCTCATGCACAAGACCCCGGTTCAGTTCCCAGCACTCACTTTAACAGCTCACAATTGTCTAAAACTACAGTTCAAGGGATCACACACCCTCTTCTGGCTTCCTTGGGAGCCTAAGTGTGTGCGCACACACACACATATGCATTAAATAAAATCTTGTCCAGGCATGGCGACACACACCTTTCATCCCAGCACTCTCTCCATGTAGTGAGTCTGTCTCAAAATAAATAAAAGGATAAATAAGTTTTAAAAGAAAAAGATAACATTTAGAAGCTAGATGTAGGTGGATTTCTGGGAAGCCAATCTGATTTACATAGGGAGTTCAAGGACAGTCAGAGCTCCACAAGAAAGCCTGTCTTGAGACAAACAACAAACAAAAAGAACAAATAAATGCACAGCTTCTAAGGTGTATTCATGAATGTTTGGAGTGCCCAGCTCCCATCTTGGGGTCGAACTGACGCCTGCAAAGGAAAAAGAGCAGTTTTGACAGGAAATTGTGAATGAAGACAGATGGACTAGTGACCTAAGTGCAGAGATGGTCAAATAATGGGTAAACTTCATGAAATGTAGAGTAGCATCCCTATATTAAATTAGTTGACATGCTTACACTCGTTTTTTTGGGGGGGGGGTGTTTTTTGGGGGGGGGTTAGTTTGTTGTTTTTTTCAAGACTTTCTCTCTGTGTAGCCCTGGCTGTCCTGGAACTCATTCTGTAGACCAGGCTGGCCTCGAACTCAGAAATCTGCCTGCCTCTGCCTCTGCCTCTGCCTCCCAAGTGCTAGGATTAAAGGATTCCCATCATGGCCTGACCTACTCATCGTGTATTTTTATTTTAAGCATAAGAGTCCCTGGTGGGGAAGACAAACACGGTATGTACTCACTCACAAGTGGATTTTATCTGTAAAGTAAAGGATGATGTACTGGCTAGTTTTGTGTGTCAACTTGACACAGGCTGGAGTTATCACAGAGAAGTGAACTTCAGTTGGGGAAGTGCCTCCATGAGATCCAGCTGTGGGGCATTTTCTCAATTAGTGATCAAAGGGGTGGTGCCATCTCTGGAAGTCTTGAGTTCTATAAGAGAGTGGGCTGAGCAAGCCAGGAGAAGCAAGCCAGCAAGGAACATCTCTCCATGGCCTCTGCGTCAGCTCCTGCTTCCTGACCTGCTTGAATTCTAGTCCTGACTTCCTCTGGTGATCAACAGCCATGTGGAAGTAAGCTGACTAAACCCTTTCCTCCCCAACTTGCTTCTTGGTCATGATGTTTGTGCAGGAATAGAAACCCTAACTAAGACAGATGATCATGCTACAACCCACAGATAGAGAAACTAGTAAGAATGAGGGATTAGTGTGGGATGCTAGCATCTCCAGGAAAGAGGAAATAGAATATACTCCAGGGTGGACTGGGGGTGCGTGGGGATGGGAACAGGAGGGATCAGGTTGGGGCGAGGTGGGAGAGAGTAGGGGGAAGGATGACTGGAACTTGGGCAGCACTTCTGAAGTGAGGTAGAAACCTAGTACAATGGAAACCCCACAGCATCTACGAGGGTGTCACTAGAGAAGATTCCCAGTGATGGGGGACACAGAGCCAGAACTGACTATCCTCTGCAACCAACCAAGGCCTCAAGTGGAGGGACTAGGACACAAACCCAGCCACAAACCCCCTGACCTACAGTTTGTCATGCCTGCAGCATGGGCTGGGACCAGAGCCTAGCATCACTGTCCTCAGAGAGACCAGAGAGACTTCATCCGGCAACTGATGGGAGCAGATGTATTGTCCCACAGCCAAATATTAGGCAGAGCGGGGGGGGGGGGGGCGGTCATGCAGAGGAGGGAGAAGAAGGTCTGGAGGAGCCACAGGGATCAAGGACACCACACAAACATGGCCCACAGACTCAACTGACCAGAACTCCCAGGGCTTGCCGAGATCCGGGAGCCTGCATGGGTCTGGCCTAGGTCTTCTGCAGATATGCTATGGTTTTATAGTGGTACTCCTCACAGTGGGAGTGGGGCTCTCTCTGGCTCTCCTGCCCGCCTTTGGGACTCCTTTTCTTCCTACTATGTGCCCTTAGCCAGCCTCTATGTGAAAATACATGCCTGGTCTTATTGTAGCTTGTTGTGCCACGTTGGGTTGATGTTCTGCAGTAGTGTGCGCTTTTCTGGGCAAAGGTGGAAGGGGAAGAGACTAGGGGGAGGGGAAGGAGGGGAAACTGTGGTCAGGATATAATATATGTAAGAAGAAGAAACTAAAAGGAAAAAAAACGGTAATATGAAAAACCAAAGCATGGCAGGAGCTGAGAGTCAAGCCCTTGTCTGGTCGGCTCAGGCCCCTGGCTTCCAGCCCTGCACAGACAGAAAGCAGGGCTGCTAGGTTCTATCGCTGGTCACCTTTATAACCACGGTTGCCATAATCACTTTCCTGGAAAGGCTAATAGCCACACACCTCAGGCCAAGGTGGGGTGTTTCCCCTGGAGGTAGCAAGGGACAGTGGGTAAAATCAGGTCTGGGTGACCTTTGGTTAAATCACTGCCATTAGAATGCACCCAAGCTCTCCAGTGGAAACAAGGTTGTTGTCCTGGCTGTGACCCGGCTAGGATGGGTTTCGAGGTCAGAACACTATGTGGTTCCACAGGCCAAGTCAGTGTCTCAGCTGAGCAGGCCCAAATGCCACAGACTGGAGGAGATGCCAATGGGAACTCATGGGCTCAGATATGGGGCAGTCATAGAGGTGCAACAGAGGTATGATGTGCGCTCCGGGGTCAGCCATCTTTATGACAGGTGCCGCCAGCATCCCCTAGGGAAGCTCTCTAGTCCAGAGTGGACCTTTTGGGGAAGGGTGTTTGTTCTGTGTTGGGTGCTCAGAATCTGGGTCTCTGGATATGGCTCAATGCAAAGCTCTTCTTGAGGTGCAGTTTCTGAAGCTAAGACTGGTAGAAATAGGCTGTGAGCTGCTAAAACATTGGCCACATTGGCCTTTCCCCTTTCTTCATCATCTTGATATTGGGCAAAATGATTTTCTTTACTTCTGCTCCCACACATGGGAGGCAGGCATCTTAAGAATGAGCGTTATTAGAGCAATTGAAAAAAAAAGAATCTGTCCAAGTTTACAATGCCAAGGAAACAGGGCTGGCCAAGGGGCAGGAGGGCCTTCCTCAGTCTAGAAACTTCTAAAAGACTGTTCTTGCTTTAAATCAATTTCATTTAGATTCCCAGTTCATGTCAAAGGAAATTCCACCCCATCTTGCTGAGGAGCCACTTGAAGCCTGCAGCATCTTCTCACAGCAGCCACCCTAGAACTCTGCCTTCTCAGAGGAGGCACAACCATTTTCTCCCTTGAACACAGTGCTCCTGTCTGATCTCCGCTGTGGAATGAGATCCAAGGCTGGATCTCAAGACATCACACGCTTCAACCTCATCCTCCAAGTGTTCGGAAACCAGAAGCCTTGCTAGGAGAAAGCCAAACTGCCTGGAGGCCTCAGGGACAGGAAGGGAGGCCTGTGCTTGGCACTGTGACTGTCCCATCCCTTCCCTTCTCCCTTCCTTCTTTCCTCTCTTCCCCTTCCCACCTTTCTTGAGGCTGACCTTGACCTCCTGATGCTCCAGCTGCTGCCTCCCAAGTATTGTGACTACAGGTAAGTGTACTGTGGTGGCTTGAATAAGCACAGCCTCCCCCCCCCCCCAGTAGGCTCATTGATTTAAATGCTTAGTCATCAGGGAGTGGCACTATTTGAGAGGGATTGGGAGGTGTGGTCTTGTTGGATAAAGTGTGTCACTGGAGTGGCCTTTGATGTTTCAAAAATCCAAGCCAGTCCCAGCGTCTCTCCTGCTGTCTATGGACCCGGATACAGAACTCTCGGCTACTTCTCCAGCATCATGTTTTCCTGTGTGCCTTCATGCTCCGGGGCCATTTTGATAATGAACTAAACTTCTGAAACTGAAAGTAAGCCCCAATTAAATGCTTTTCTAAGAGCTGCCATGGCTGTGGTGTCTCTTCACAGCAGTAGAACACTGACCAAGACAACACACAGTACATTTCCTGCCCTGCACTGTGATGCCCTGTGCTAGTGGAAACCGTGTTAAGAATAAATATCACCAGATGTGGACCATGTCATGAAAAACATGCTTCAAAACAGAGTTCTTTATAAGTCTTCTGGCCTCAGATACAAAATGGATGAATATAATAACAATGAGAGACAAATAATCTCTTCCTCTCACATTTGAGTTGGGCAGAAGTTTGGGGGTCTTTGCTGAATCCAGGCACAGAAGAGAACCTGATACACACATTCTTGTACATGACGTCAGGCCTTCTGCTGCTATGCTCCTCTGCCATCTTGGGGACAGTGGATTCTTCTAAGGCCTGGAAACCCCATGGCTATACTTCTTTAAAAGTTTAGTCACCACCCTACACCCTCCAATTGGTCATTTGAGATCTTCTGCTAAGCTCTCTAGGCCTCCTTCAGCTCCCTTGGCTTTGCCTCTGGAATGGCCTAAGTCTCTCACTAAAAGTTTGTTTCTCTTCCTGGCAAAATGTCCCCAGGTAAGGCTGAAAGAAAGGGAGTCGACATTACTGGGACATCCATCCATTTCAGCTAATGAGTAGCTGGGTTTATATCCACCCAGGCCAAGCCCTTATGGTCTCAGTCTCAGACACTGTGCATAAGTTCTAAGGGACAAGGACCTAAACTCAGAGGGACACCCATGTCCACGGGGTCATCTTGACCATGCCTCTGTGTAGAAACACCAGGGGTTTCTGTCCAGCTGGCCCAAATATAGCCTCAAGGGCAACCCAAGCCTCCTGACTCCTCTGTCCCTAGATAACTGGTGTTCACAGGTGTTTAACTCCTGGAGGCAGTGGCTGTGTGGAGCAATGGACAGATGGGCTGGGGTGTTCTCATGACTGAGTCCTGTATTGTTGTGACACTGACTGAGATAAAGATGAAGCAGGTGGTTGGATGGGCCCAGCGATGGACCCGAGCTGACCTTCTCACATGTTCTTACTCCTGCAGGAAGCTGCAGAATCCAGGAAGTCCAAACTGGAGCATGGCCTCGCTGATGGTTACAAAGATGTCGGTCAGGCGGGAGGATGAACCTTTTGTTGTCTGGTCTGCGAACTGCTCAGCGTAAGAGGATGCACATCACAACTGTACTCTAAGCTTGGGTTTCTTGTGCTAAATGAGGCCTGTACAATAGGACCAGAACCCCAGGCTGTAAGTATGTCTGGGGAAACCTCAGCAGGAGTGCAGAAGATAGTGTGCCTCCTCATACGGCAGGAAATCCAGAAGCTGCACACCTACTTCCCTGTTCCCCACAGCTGCCCCCATCTCCAATCTGGAGCAGTCTGAAAAGGAAAGGGGTGTCAACAGGATTTAAATAGGAGGAGCAATTTGGTGGTGGAGGAACTGTCTGGGCTAGGGAGGGGCTGATGGGACCCAGGCCTTTGTTTTGTACCATTTTCCTCCAAGGTTGAAACATCCCATCTTGCAGGGGATCTCGTTAAGCAGGAAGGTAAACAAAATAGCTTCCGGAAGTCCCTGAAACTGACCAGATTCACTAAACCCCTTTCTCCCAGAGTAAACAACAAAGCCAAAAAGAGTTTCAGACAAGTTAACTACAAAGAAGACTCAGACCAAGAAACAGGCTGAAGACGCCTGGAAGGGATGTAGACCAGCTAAATCCCTCGCAAAGGACACTCTCTAACCTGCCAAGCTCTCTGAAATCGTGTCTCGTGCTCAGGTTCCCAGGGGATGTTAGCTGTGTCTGGGGTGTGCTCTGGAGACTCATGGGTTCACCAAGTTGGACTTGGGTAGTGTCCATGTTTTGGTCTGTTGTTTCCCTGTCCGGGGAGAGTTGACGTGTCTGTTGAATCTCCTCAGAAGAAGTCACACAAGAGCCATCTGTGAGTCACCATCGCAAACATCCTAGCTTGGGGGTCAAGGAGGACTCAGAGAAGGGTAGAGAGGAAGGTATTTTAAGGCCAATTGGCAAAAGTTGGATGAGGTCAAGATCTAGCAACTAGGCCAGGACCCAGCAGTGTGGGGCAGTGGCAGCACCCTGTTCTCTCACTGTGGCCCTGTATCACGAGCATCCACAGCGTCAGGTAACAAGGTGAGATCTTGGCATCTTATGGAATAAATGGCTGACCTCTGAGGAGGACAGTTACAATGTTCCTTGAACTTATCTGGAGTTTCAGGCAGTCCTGAGCCTCCCAACTTAGGTCCTGGGGACAAACTCCAGGCTTCTGGAAGATCAGCAAGCACTCCTATCCCATGAGCCGTCTCTCTAGCTTGTTTCCTAAGCTTAATATATAAGTCGTTTGATTAATTCATTACCTAGTTTTGGAGTGACCTGGGACCATCCTATCGCTAAATGTATGCTTGGAACCTTTGCTCATCCTGGCCTGTCTGCTCTCCTTCCCTCAACCCCACCTGCTGGGAGAAAACTCTGATTTAGTTCATCACCCCTCAGCTCTGCATTTCTGGCAATCTACCCGAGCTCAGCTTTTGACCATTTATGGGCATGATCCCAGCTCCTAGCTGAGGCATCATCATCCCTTGCCTAAGAGAAGGGAGGATGTTGTGATTTCCCTGGCCCACTTCCTTGGACAGGTGAACCTACCTATTACCTATTTTAATCTAGTCTAGTTTGGTCTATACTGCGTTGGTGGAAAACCCATTTTCAAGGATGACCTTGAACTCCTGATCTTCCCACCTTTACCTCCCAAGCTTCAGTTTATAGCATCATCCAGGTTTAGTCCCCTCACTAGGTTGAGCTCTTGGTAAATGTTCCCTCTTCTCATCTCCACACGCAAGAACTTGGAGGAGCAGCAGCAGAAAATAGAAGTCAGCCTGGGCTACATGAGACCCTTTCTCAAAAAAGCAAAAGCCAAAAGTAAATAAAAAGGTTATTTTCAATGGCCACACCCTCAAAATATTTTTATTAGTCTATTTGTTTTTGTTTTCTTCTCATGCAGACCAAGCTGGCCTCAAACTTGCTGTTTAGCCTCAAACTCTTGATCCTCCAGACTCTACCTCCTGAGTGCTGGGATTACAGGTGTGACCCACTATGCCAGGCTGCTAGTCAGTCCCCCCCCCCCTATCAACCATATAAATGATTTTATTAGGTTAGGGTTTTTTTTTTTTTTTTTGTCTACTTTGGCTTTGGTTTTATGAGTCTCTCAGTTTTTTAAGATTTATTTATTATTACACATAAGTACAATGTAGCTGCCTTCAGACACTCCAGAAGAGGGCATCAGATCTCGTTAAGGATGGTTGTGAGCCACCATGTGGTTGCTGGGATTTGAACTCAGGACCTTCAGAAGAGCAGTCCGTGTTCTTAACTGCTGAGCCATCTTACCAACCCTGTGAGTCTCTTAAAACTACCTTATCTTGCCCTGGGCTACACAGCTGCCAGGTCTACCTAGGTCCTGTGAGTCTCAGCCTACCCTAATGACTTCACCTATGCCTAACAGTGGCTCTCAACCTCAAAGCCGACTCCAAATCACCTGGGACCCTTGTGAAAACAGACCACTGCAGTTTCCCACTCAGTTGTTTCTGGGGTGCCTCAAACCCCAAACATGATCTTAGTAAGTTCTCAGGGAGTGGTGACACTTCTGGGGTGAGAACAGCTTTGAGAACCACTGGGCCCCATTGCATCCAATGCCCCATCTGCAAAGCAAACCCATTCATACCCTCCCCTCAGTGGCTTGCTCTGCTATGCCAGTGAGATAATGTGTTGCTAAAGAGCTTTGGCAGCTCACAGGTTAATGGCCCTGGTTGTTAACCTGGTAACCTGCCTGAGGCTTGTCCACAGTCTGAAGTGCAGGGTGGGATATGCAGGCATCTGGAGATCGCTGGCAGCCCACCTTCTCAAAGAAGAAGTCAGCCATGGAGGGCTCAGGCCCTCTTGCCTTCTCCTGCCACACCCTCACCAGCCTGCTGTACCACAGTTGGCTGGCCTGGGCCACTTCTTCAAGGGCCAAAATCCAGACAAGCTAGGACAAGCATAAGTATGATTCGAGATGTTAGAATGGTTCACGAACGACTCTGCTGTTAGACTCTAGCCCACGACTTCCCTTCTCTAAAGCTTGGGCTGTGCATCTGTAAAATGGGCTCAAGGAAAGTAGCCCAGGAGTGGTAGGAACTGAAGATCTGGGCTTTAACAGCTCTTGGCTTTCAGCCTGTCTTAGAGCAAAAGTTCAACCGCTGGTAGCTGTTAGTATTTTCAGAAAGTGCTTGGCTCCAGCCGCCTCCTCATGGAGACCTGGTCTTGGAACGCGAACGCTCCCACGCCATTCCCGGGTTGCACCAGGATACGCCCTCCCTAGAATGCCAGCGTCGGGCCCCAGGCCTATAGCCCTGAGCCAGGTTGCTAAGGGGAACAGGATCAGGGCGGAGCAGAGAATCCCCTGGGAGAGGCGGAGCCAGGGAGTTGCCTCCCAGTTGGAAGTCTAGGGGTGAGCCCCTGGGGAAAGTGATGGGCGCAAAGGGGTGACCGAGAGGGCTTCGGAGGACCGCCAGCTGTCGGGAAGTGGGAAGGATAAGGGAGACCGCAGGGGGTGAGATTCCGCAAGGCTGGAAGAGACTGGAGCAGCAGAGATTTGGGGTCCCAGGCCGGCTCCTGGAGGCTCAAAGCAGAGTGAGCAAGGCGGGTACGTGGCCTCGCTTCTAAACTGTAGTGGATCGGAGTGGGTCCTGCTTAGAGCCAGGCTGCAAGGCCGGAGACAGAGCTGGAGGGTTGGCAAAGGGCAGCCCAGAGTTGTGTTAAGGAGTGTGGCCGTTTGATTGAACGAGGAGGCTGTGATGGGCGGAGCCTGGTGCTACCTCCCGCAGGGCCCAGAGAGCAGCAGCGAAGGGGGCGTGCCGGGGGCGTGGTCTCGGGGGGCGTGGCGTGGCCTGACAAGGACGTTGAGCTACTGGACTGGCTTCGGGAGGGGGTGGCGGGGTAGAACGGAGGGACCGAGCCAAGCTGCGCAGTCAGACTCGGGTTAGGACGCCAGCTGAAAACGCGGGACTGAAAGCGCGTAGCCAGAACCCAGGCAGCAGGTAAGAGAAGCCTGGGGGAGGGGACAGGATAATCGGAAGCAAACTTAGCTTTGTCCGCACTTCCAAGCAGGACACATTCCGCCAAGCTCCGTGGGGCCCGCTTGGCAACAGGTAACAGACTAGAGCAGTTAATGGCTAAGAAGGATCGTTCACGTCCGAGTCCCGAACTCTCTAGTTCTGGCTGCGCCACACACCAGCCCGGTGGCCCTGGGCCTATCCCTGACCTTAGTCCAGAGCTCCTCCGGTTCCAGAAGGAGGAAGTTGATTGAGATGAGCTTCCGAGAGGAATGTGAGGGCTAACAGGTGACAGGCACACTGGTGAGTGAGCACACTTCGCTTTTAGATTGCGTAGCTAGACCTCAGCGACTTCCGGAAAATGCCACTGAGAGAAGCGATTTTAAGTTGCCCAGGGTTATTGGAAGGAACTCCAAAGCAAGGCTGTTTCCCATTCTTTTCCTCCTTCCAAGTTCTAAGCGCACCACTGAACTGGATGGACTTAGAGTGGAAAGCTAGCCAAACTTTCCCAGGTGAGTTGGTTTGGAAGAGGCTCGTGGAGGGATAGCAGAAGCAGCAACTCTCTTTTGGGGTGCATTGGGAGAAGAAGGGGAAACCTTGCCAAACCTGCTCAGAATCTAGCCAAGTCCTAGAGCTTCTTGCTGTGCCAGGGATTAGGTATTTGGGCAGAAGGGGCTCCACTTCTGATGGGGGGGGGGGGGCGGCGCGAAGTGTCCTGGGTCCTGGCTGTGCCAAGGATTTAGGCTTTGGGATTCAAGCTAATTGGATTCCACTCCCTCTCCAAACCTTAGTTTCCTCATCTGTAACTTGCGGAGCAATGACCTAACAGTAGTAGCACGAAATAAGTGAAACTATATGTACCATGCCTGACAGGACATTAGGTGCCCAGAAACCTCACTCAAAAGCTCCTGTGATATCAATGGGCAGGTGGTGTGCTGCCTTCCTTTTGGGAAATAAACCCATCTTTGGGGCTTGGCTTGGTTTGGAGGGCTTGTGGGTAGCTGCAGCTGTCCCATCCCTGACCTCACCAGAGTCAGAAACTGACACCAACCGTCAACGTCATCTTGTTCTATTGTGGGTCAGAAAGTATGTTACCTGGACAAAAGAGGCCCTGAGTCCAAAACATTGCTTGGGGATGATGGGTATTGTATTAATCGACTCCCCACTCACCCCCCCCCCCAAATAACCCCTAGTTTTAATCCTCACATGGGCCTAGCATTTCCTTACCCTCATCCTGAGGTGCTGTGAGGCTCCCCATCCCACCTCCCTCCTGGAGAGGCTCTCTCACAGCCTGGGCTAGCTTAGGGGAAGTCCCAGTAGTCTGTGAGGCTTTAGTGGCTGGTATGGGCTGTTTCACTGCAAGTTCAGTTTCGGGTAGGAAAGGCACATGGTTTGCGCGAGTGAGCAGGGCTGGGAACAGAAGGCGTGGAAGATACTCCCTGGGAAATCCTTGCATTTTGGTGGGAGTTGAGCCCCTGCTGTAGAGTCAGCTGGAAAGCACTCTGGAAAGCCTGGCTGAAGGCTGGACCACGTGGAAAAGACTATGTGTATGGGGGCCAGGGGACAGACTCTGTGAGGAGACTCCAGAGAACCAGAGTGGGTAGCAGGGATGGGTTTAGAGTTGAGCAGGGCTTTCTGCCTGGACTCCCCAGTCCTGATTAATCTTTGACCCACACACCACCTGCTCCATGGATGTCAGCTCTTCAGTGGCATTAGATGAGAATTTGCTACATCGAGGAAGGAGCCCCCTTAGGAGAAGGAGGCATTCAGTGCCAACTGTGCCTGGTGTGTATGGGACCCTTCCACCACCACTCCCATTCTGTGACATGAAATGTCAAGCAATGGCACAACAATGGGCCATACCCTTCAGTCACTCAGCATCTGGGAAGGGGCTTGAGTCAGGGAATGTAACACAAGATATTTGAAGAAAGGATGAGAGGAGCCTTTGGAGCCTTAAGGACTAGAAAGGTGGGCCAGAAGGTGGTGGTGGTGGTGGTGGTGGTTGTTGTTTGACAGAAGGAGATGCTCAAAGGCAAGGTTAGCTTGTTGATAGAGTTCTTGAGAAATGGCTGGTTTAGCTCAGTGGTTTCCAACCTTCCTAAAGTTGTCTGCAACTTTTTAATACAATTCCTTATGTTGTGGTGACCCTCGACCATTAAAGGATTTTTGTTGCTACTTCATAACTGCAATTCTGCTATTGTTAATTGTAATGTAAATATCTGTGGTTTCCAACGGCCACGGGGGCAACCTCTGAAAGGGTGGTTTGACCCCAAAGGGGTCACAGCCTGCAGGTTGAGAACCACCGGTCTAGCTAAGGCTAGGCTCTGAGTGTTAAAGTAGAATAGTAGGAGGGATGAACTTCAGAAGGGCTCTGTGTGCCAATGAGAAAAGCTTGGGCTGTGTCTTGGGAAGTGAGGCGCCTTGAAGGTTTTAGGGCAGGGGAGTGGTACAAAGCTTGACATTGTGTGTGCTAGATATGCAAGGGTAGAGGACCTAGGAAGTCTAAGGGACTTTTGGCAAGAGGAGACCACAGGTTAGGAATGACAGACAGCCAAAAGTGGTGGAATCCAGCAAGGCCCTGCCCATGAGGCACAGTCAGGGGCTCAGAGGTGACCACACTAAGTGGGTAGTAGTCACAGGAGGGCAGATGCTGTTGAGTGACGGGAACGCCCTGTGTTCACCCATGAAGGTGTGGAGTCTGGGCCAAGTCAGGGAGCCTGTGTCAATTAGCAATGAGTATCTGATAAGGATGGTGAGGAAAAGAACCCAGGCTTCCCTGCTCAGCCCAGAAAAGGCAGGAGTGAAGAAGGATCAGTCATTTGGGCACAAGAGTCCCACAAGGGGTAGATTTTGGTTCCCTGAGGCTGCTCTGAAGCTTGACGTACAGGAGAGCCCCTTATTTTAGAAGCAGAAGTTCCCACTGGCTGGCAACTCCGTCCACCTTAGGGAGCCACCCATTTTCCCTTGAGGGCCAAACAGGGTCAGAGCCTCATAGATTGGGTGGGGGAGTGGCACCTGACCCAGCAGCCTAAGCTCTGAGCATTGTTTTGGAGTTAAAGGGTCTGAGGCCTGCTGGTTCTCCTTTATCGAGAGTTTAGCCTAGGCCTCTGCTCTAAACCATGATGCCCACTTCCTCTGTGGAAAGCTGGGCTGTAGCCATGATATAATCAGCATCAAACAGCCAGGACTTGGCTCTGCAAGAGGCTGCTGGTGGGAAGGGTGAGTAGAACCCAGGCTGCTCAGCCTGGACCCCTCTGTGGGACAGAATGGGGTTGTGACCTGTTTCATCTCAGCAGGAAAGAGCCAGCCTGAGTCTGAGAAGCCAGAAGGGAAAGCCCAGAGGTAAACAGGGCCCAGTGGTCTGGATGTGTTCCTCTCCTCCTCTCAGCCACTGATGCTGTCTTACTGAGAGGAGTCAAGCCCGAAGCCATTGCCCCGCAGGGTCCAGCTGGGATTTGTCCAGTTGACTTACTCCTGACTCACTCCCGGGATTCCCCTGCACCACAGTGTGTTTCCTGTTAGCAGATGACAGACACACAGGACAGACACATAGGAGCAGCTGAGAGGATCAGAGGCCTGCGTTCTGGTCTTGTCACAAAGTCCAGCTCTGGTGTTTGTCCACTGTGTGAACGTAGATAAGTTCCCTCTTCTCTCTGGGAGTCCCTTCCTGGCTCTGCTGCTAACCTTGGTGTTCAGGTGACACATACATGCACACCCAGAACTCAGCAGCAGGCTGAGCAATGCCCTTAGTGTGAGTAATTGTACTCTTTCCTAGTCTGTCCCTTTATTCTGCCTGATGGAGCTTGAGCACATAGTATGGCATGTAGCCCAACATTCCACTCTAGAGTTTAATTTCCTAGCTCTGTAACTGTTTCTGAGACTGTGAGTCCGGAACATGGTGGTGATGGTGGTTACAGCTTTGTGGGATGGTGTAAGGTAGCACAAACACTTGCGTGGGAAACAGCATTTCATACCCAGCACAGGGCAGATGCTCAGTGTCTGAGAACTGTGGTTAAGGTCTGCATCTGGCTGGTTTTGCTCCAGCTCTACCAGGGACATTTCCTCAGTGTATGCCCTCTGCCCTGCCTTCTGGGCCCCTCCATTATGCACACATGAGATGTTCATGACACTAGGACATTTCTAAGTGTCGGGTGTTTCTGGGCTCTTCTACCTGGGTCCCCCCCATGACTTAACTTCCCTTTGGTCGTGCTGGTTTGTGGTAAAAAGGGTCCCCTGGGCAGGGACTACCTTGTCCATTTATGTATCTTGGCCTACAGTGGACACTCAGGAAATGACAGCCAATTGAATAAAGGATTTTGGGCACTTCAGTTGGATTCAGCTCCCTGTGAGATCCTTGGGACTCCTTTGAGAGATCACACATTGAGGAAGCAGGGCCTAGAACCTCCACCAAGAGGGAAGTAGGCTGCCTGGGCTTTCACAGTTTCACACAGGGCTTCTGCTTCTCCATGAAGCCTGGCCTTTAGTCTACAGAGAGGGGGGAACAAGGACTTCCTACAGTCCCAGCCTAGTGAGGGACCTTGTATCCCTTGGTGAACCCTTGCTCAGCCAAAGGCACTTTCCTGGAGGCAGCTGGCAGTTACTGTGTGGGGGTCTTGGGCTAGGGGGAGGCAAAGGTGCCCTCCAGGATGCTTAGGCCAGGCATTATCCACAGGCCACCTGGGCAGTTTGGAAAGTGCTACCCGTCCAACCTCTTGATCTGTGCTTCAGCGTCCATGTCTTTTGGGCCCTAGCCCAACTCTCCTTGTTAAGCTAGGAGTCCCGCCATGGAGCAGCTCCCAATTCTGGGCCTGCAATCCCTGGACAGGGTACTGAAGGGTGGACATTTGAGCCTATGTTTAGATCCTAGCTCTGGTATGGAACTCTTGAGGAACCTGGGGCAGGGAGAGGACCTTCAGCTGATTTCCTAACTTGAGGTAGCGTATGCTCTGGAAGCTTTCCAAGCCCCCAGGGGAGTGCAGGGATCCTAAGCAAGGTCAGAGACTGTGGAATCAAACTCTCCCAGGATGCTTGCCACTGCCACTGCTTGCCAGCTGAATGCAATGTTGGGCAAGCATCTGTACCCCCTAGTGCCAGTGTCAGTGCCTGTGAAAGGGACAGCCACAGAGTTGGCTCTCCTTGTCCACAGTGCGTCCATTATTTTCTCATTGCAAAGATGGAATACTTGATAAGCAGCAACGTCGGGGGGGGGGGGGGTGCTGTATCTTGGCTCACAGTTTGAAGGGACACAGTCTGCCATGGTGGGGGCCACTGTGAGGATAGGAGCTTAAGGTGGCTGGTTACATTATATCTATAGTTGGGAAACAGAAGATTGCTTGTGAGCAGCTAGCTTTCTCCTTTTTGTACAATGACATCCCAGGCCATTGAGTAGGTGCTACCTACTCAGGGTGCATTTTCTCTCCTCGATTAACCTAGTCTAGGTAATGCCTCACAGGTACACCTTAGATTGGTCTCCTGGGTGACCTAGGTCACATCCCATTGGCAGCTAGGATTAACCATCCCATGGGTTCCACATCTGCAGTCAGTGAACTGTTGACCCAGTGTGTTTGGGGGGAAACTGTCATGTGGGAAGGCTTTGTGGAGCTGTCATTAGTTCCTAATGACACAGGGTGACATAAGAGCTCATGTTTGTGAAAGGTTCTGACAGTCCTGGGCACCTATGTACATGCTGTCTGCATATGTACAGCTCTGGCCAGTGTTGTTGACAAGAAACAGGCTTTAAGTCCCTGGGAGACTGGAGCTTTGAGGCCGCTTTGAACCTCAAGTCCAGGCCTCTGGGTTCATGCTTGTCCTTCAGACCTGTTGTGAAACCTCAGACAGTTGCAGCCCTGCCCAGACTGCAGAGCGGTAACTGTTATCCTGCAGCTGCTGTGTGTGGCTTTGTCATCCAGGCACATGGGCAGATCAGGGCTTTTCCCAGGGAGAGGACATCTGGGTGCAGGCCTTACCTCATATCAAGCCAGCCCAGGAGGAAGGTGGGGATTGTCAGTTCCCAGCGGCTGCCAGGAGGCTCTGCAGGCACAGAATGGTAGGGGCTGCTCTCTCTGACTCCTCACCAAGGCCCCAGTGCTGATAAACACATGTTTAATATGTGCAGTAGGATGCAGAGGTGGCTCAGCCTGTAAGGGAGCTCACGTCCAAGCTTGGTGACATGAATTCAAGCCCCAGGAACTACATGGTAGAAGAATACACAGTGGATGGGTGGGTGGGTGGGTGGATGGATGGATAGATAGATAGATGTAACGATGACAAGAAGAAAACCACCAATCAGGTACTAGAGAGCTGGCTTTGCAGTTAAGAGCACCTACTCCTCTCAGAGGACCTAGATTTGGTTCCCAGAACCCATAAGGTAGGTTGCACCTGTCTGTAACTCCAGTTCCAGGGGATTCTGACATCATCTTCTGGATTCTGTGGGCATCACACACACACACACACAGTACATTTATATACATAGAGGCAAGACATTCAAACACATAAATAACTAAATAAAACCCCCAAGTAAATATATATGTGCATTACTATAACCAAATGTGCAGATTAGAGACTTTTTTTTTTGCCTTTTAAAGTTTCCTTATCTTTCTGAACTTTATGCCAGAAGCCCAGATTATTTTGATATCTAATTTGAAAAGGGAACACACTCACACAACGGTGTTATAAAAGAAACATATTTGAAGAAAAATGGATTATGTGAACTTGAGGTCACATTGAGTTTTTGGTTGTTAATCGATCCTGTGCTTTCAGAGGAGGGGTGGAGTGTTGGTTTGAAGTCCATATCAGCTTGTCAAGGCCCAGGAGAGTCCCTGGGAGTGCCTGGGTCACAGCCTTTGTGGGCAACCAACACCAGATATGTGACAGTGTCTTAGGTTGTATAGGTGTGACCCACTGAGAAGTTAGATACTGTTCCTAGAGCTTGTCATCGGCATTTGACAAGGTCAGCTTAATTGGCTGTCTAAGCCTCAACATGCTCACCTGTGGGATGGGGATGGGGCTAATAAAGCTTACCCTGGGGCATCAAGTGAGGGTCCAGTGAGCTTAACAGGTGTGCAGGCCTATGGCAGGACTAGCTTCAGATCTGGGCAAAGGCCTTGCACACACTGTCTGTTATGGAATTGCTGGAGTCATTTGTTTGAACACGGGTGGCACTTGGCCAGATCCTGCCTGGCTGCAGGACAAGGTGGTAAGAGCAGACAACAGCTGGGTAGCAGCTTTCTGCAGGCAACCTAGCTTTGCACCAGGTGGAGCCTGGCCTAGCAAGCCTAGTGTGTCTCCTAGAGGAGCCCATCAGATAAGCAACCCTTGGATCTGGGGCAGGTAGTGAAGAAGGGTGGGGGTGGAGGCAAGGCTAGAAGTATATACTCAGTTGAGGTCCCTCCACAGTGAAACAAGTAGGGAGTAGAGTATGTGTTCTCACGCATGTGCATGCTGTGTATGTTTGCATGCTCGGCCCTTCAACACCATCTCTTGATGTGTAGTAAGCACTTAGTGCATACATATTCACCACGTGTTGATAGTAACAACAGTTAGCAGTTGCACATCTATGGGGAGCAAAACATCTCCCGCTGGCTGTCTCAGGAGATGGATTAGTGTGGCTGCAGGGAGATGGACAAGGCCTCACTGGAGAAGAGGATGTCTTTGAAGTCATAGAACTAGTTAGTAGGTGTCTAGGCCTTGAGTCATGCTCTGTCAGGCTGACAGTCTACCTTGCTGAACCCTGGCTTCTATGCGTGTGCTCGAGCTCGTGTGTTTGTGTGTGTATGTGTGTGTGTGTGAGAGAGAGAGAGTGAGTGAGTGTGTGTGTGTGTGTGTGTGTGTGTGAGAGAGAGAGAGTGTGTGTGTGTGTGTGTGTGTGTGTCTTTGTGCGTGTGCACATGCTAGCCAGGGCAAGGAGGATGTGTGTTCTGCTTTAGTTTGTCCAAAAGATCCCCAGGCCCAGTTTCTCTGCTGTACTGTCATCGCAGAGTAGAGCAGCAGACTCATTTCTTGCCAGGAGGCAGTATACCATGGTGCCTTGTTCTTTGCTTTGTGTACATACACTGTAAGCAGTAAGCAGACAACTACTAGGAGCTCCCTATACAGTGATTCTTCCAGACCCTGGAACTCCAAGAGTTAGCCAGATTGATTGGTTGTTTGGTTGTTTTGTTTTGTTTTGTTTTGTTTTTTGTTTTTTTGTCTGTTTGTTTAAGACAGGCTTTCTCTACATAGCTCTGGCTGTCCTGGGACTTACTATGTAGACAAGGCTGGTCTCAAACTCACAGAGATTCACCTGCCTCAGCTTATCACATCCAGCCTGCCTGCAGCACTTTCTCAGCCTTGGCTTCCAGGTGGGCCAAGTGAAGAAATGCCTAGTGGCAGGAAGACCCCACTCTCATGAAGCCAGAAGCTAGTAAGTGTGGTGATGGTGGCACCTACGAGCTGAGCCAGGCAGCCCTGAGCTGGAGGGAGCGTGCTTGCTAGGGCTGCTGGGAGTGGCAAGGGTCAGCTGGGGATTTGAACCTCTGTGGACTCAGTCAGTGTTCAGATTGAGTAAGCACAGCCTGGACTCAGGTGTAGAGAGGACCCCAGTAATTATTCTAATGTTAGAAAGGAGTGGGGGTGATTGCGTAGACTTAAAAACCAAAGCAAAACAACCTCGTGGGCTGAGGAGGTGGCTCAGTGGATAAAGCATGGGCTCTGTAAGTGTGAGGATTCCCAAGACCCATATAAAAGCCAGGCAGGTATGGCAGGTGCTTACAACCACAGCACTTGGGAGACAGAGACACAATCCCTGCGGTGAGCTGTCTGGGTAGACTAGCTGGAAATGAGGAGCACCAGGCTCAGTGAGAAACCATCTCAGTAAATAAAGTAGACAGTGACCCCAGAAAGACACCAGACTTCAAGTGCAGACTTCCACACGTGTGCCCATAAACACATACACACACACACACACATACACACACAGGCACAACATATACAGTTATACGTACCCAAAACAACAGTGGTTAAAAAAACAAAACAAAACAACAACAACAACAAAAACCCTTTATTTCCATCCCAACCAAATGGAAAACAAAAATGGAAAACTTTTCTAATTACTGAAGAGGGGTTTTGTGGAAAAAGATTGCAGTGCACAGAACCATATGCTTAAAGGAAATAATTACTCAGAGATAACCGCTGTGAACAATTTGGTGTTTTGGCTTTTAAAAACAAACCATAAAAGAAGTGTTTACACCCTCAGACTGGGTTTGTGCCATCAGAGTGGCTTCCTGTGAGCCTGGGCCCCTGCTTCCTGAGGAATAGAAGGGGCTTGCCATAGCTTGGCTCCAGCTCTGGGAGGGAGAAGAGGAAACACTTTCCTCCCCTGTTGAGCCCCTGCCTGCCCCAGTTGAATATTTCATAATGACCTCTGAGGCTGAAGTAGTCACCTTGCCCTTACCTGTGCTCCGTTCTCAGCCCTTCTGACCACCACTGAGAGAGTAGTGAAATCCTCCAGGTGGCTTTTGGGCTTGGTGGTCTCTGGATTCAAGGTCACAGGAAGGACAGTGTGTGACGGTGAGCTTGTTGTGTTTGGAAAAGACAGGAGAGGCAAGAGGTAGGCTGATCTCTTTTCGGTGTGACTTTGGACCCCCCTCCCATGGAGCCTGTGGTATCATTAACTAATCATGGGATTGCTTTACTATTTAATGCCCTGTCTCTGCGGTGACTCTTCCTTTCTGTCTCCTGGAAACAAGGGCTCCGGGAAGTGAGTCCCTGCAGGACATCTTGGGAGAGGGAGGTGGGCCATGACAGGTGCCATAGTTCTCACAATATGGCTGGTAGGCATGTCAGTCATTAGAAAGTTTGGGAGAGCATTGCTTCAGGGTTTCTGGTGGCTAGGGTGGGACATAGGTCTGTGAGTGTGCATTTTATTTTTTATTACATTTTAAAAATTTGTTTGCTAGTATGTGTATGAGGGCTGGGAGGATGTGTGTGGAGGTCAGAGGGTACGCTGTGGGAATCTGGTCTCTCCTTCCACCACATAGGGTCTGCCACAAGCGCCTTCACTTGCTAAACCTTCTCACTGGACTGAGAATGTGCATTTCTGGCTTTTCTTTTTTTCCTTTTCATCCTGAAGATTGAACTCGGGCACTTACACACACCAGACAAGTGCTCTGCCACCTGAGGGACACATTTCTGTCACACCGTCCATCCAGGAGGTCCTGCAGGGCAGCCCTTGGTGAAGCCAGCTTTAGTGTAATGGAGACGAGGCTATAGGTTGTTTAATAAAGGCTCACCCAGTGATGCCTAATGAGTGCCCCTCCCATCCCTTCTCCCATATGGACACTGTGCGAGTCGGGAATTTTATACACAGGAGAGCCCTCATTTTACAGAACAGAGAACTGAGGCTCTGACACATACCCCTCTCCCCTCAACCCCAGAGAGCCCAGTGCTCTGCGCTGAGCTGGTGGGGTCTCTGCGTGAGGACACAAACCTGCCGAAGACTGGCTTACAACACACTTTAACAAACCCTGTCATGCCCCTTACCCTCATGTGCCTTGACCTTCTCCTTCTGGGTAGGGAAGCAGCCATGCCTTCCCCAACACTGCCTACCCAGGGAGACCCCCAGCGATGCTTGGAAAAGGAGTCTCCCTGCTGTTCCCAAGTCAGGGCCTTGTTCTGCTTCCCCTCTGACTCCTCAGTAACACGATCTAAGTCCACATCTCCTGTTTCCCAGCTAGTAATGTGCTCCCGGAAGCCAGAAACTTTCCCTCAGCCTGGGCTCTGCCAGTCACGTGCAGCAGAAGGTGGATGCTTTGGGCTTCTGTAAGCATCTGATGTGAGCCAGGTCCGCCTGGGGCTGTTGTTAGGAAATTCTTGTACCGGATCAGCTTCCCAGATAGAGGTCATCAGTGCCCATTTCTCAAAAAAAGAAACTGAGAGAGAAGAGTGGAAGGGCCTGCTCAGGTGACCAACTGAAGGGGGTGGGGCTGGGCGCTCCAACCCCACACTTCCCCTGGGGCACCCACTCCCCTTTTCTTATAATGATACCCTGTGCTTTGCAGCTGCTGACCAGTTTCTCACACACTCCCTCAGGCTCCCTGGGAATCGGGCAAAGAGGTGAGGTGTTACATAGTCTGTTCTCACAATAACAGGGCGCTGAGCACAATGCCCAGATCCCACAGCTCAGGAGGACTTGGCTGTGCTGTCAACGCCTTTCGATACCTGCCCTTCCCCCACTGTACTGCTTCCTGAAGAAGAGAGGACTCTGGGGGCCGCTCTCTCCTCACCCCTAGAGAGTGCTCTGCACTGAGTTGGTAGGGCCTGGATGTGAGGGAGCTAACATCCCATGAAGAACCAGGCTAGGATCTCCACTTGTTGTGGAGCCTATGTGGAAGAAATGGTCCAGGCTGTCTCCAGCCTTGTCATGTGAGAACCTGGGGGAGGGGGGGGGAGGGGCGGGATTCTGGGCACCCTCTACCCCTGGCTTTTCCTAGAACCTGTGTGTCCTGTGAACAGGATTTTGCAGACTTTCGCACATCAGGGTTTGGGGCCTACTGTTCTGCTTGAACGTCTGCCATTTCTTGTCCTCCTCCTCCTAGGCCACTGACCTCCCTGGAGGAAAACTTGTTTCTCTGACCAAGCAGCTGGTCCAACTGGTTCCTGTTCCTCTTCCCTAGGGCCCTGAAAGCCGAGTGGAGTGGAGGAGAGTCCACAGCTTAGGACCTGGCTTGTTACAATGTCCCTGCTGTAGGCAAACAACTGAATTTCTTCTCCTCCTCCCCA